>NQII01004026.1:139205-227353 GCA_002778355.1 Clitarchus hookeri
CTAGTGTCGAACTCCGACATGAGCATCGGGTCAGAGGCAAGGTCGCTGTAAAAGTCAGCACAGTCGAGCTCCATTATAAAGGAATCTGTATCCATATAGGAGAGACTGACACTGCTCCCATACCGCGCTCGCATGACGTCGTAGTAAAAGTGGTACATAAGTGTCTTGGACAGGTCGAGTATGGCAAATCCAGCGTATATGGGCTTGTCAAATTTTACGCTCTCCTGGCATAATTTGACTAGGGTCAACGACTCGCCGTAAATCGTTCTGCATTTGAATTCAGGTTTGCAATCAATTTCTTCGTCCGAACTTCTCTACACACTAGTTCCATACGCTGTCGTTTGCGCTTATTTTCCATAAATTTGCCGTACGTTGCGTTATTCATTAACTTAAAAAAGTCCTTCTCGAAGGCGTTCGTGGCTGCCTGACGTTTCGTCGTATTCATGTCTATATACAGCTTTAGCCACGCCTTCTGCTGGAATTGAAGGACACGGTGAACAGCCTTCAGCTGCAACCCATGATCCAATGCTTGCTTCAGAGTACGGTAATGTACGATATAATGAAGCTTGCTCTCCAGGGTCGTCATGAGTTCAGCGTGTTTGGACCCGGGGGGACGCTCGTTCACTGGCAAGAATGAAAGTTCCAAATGCGCTTCGTGAAGAGCGGAAGGATATTCTACATCTACCTCCAGTATGTAGCCGACATATCCGTCGTCCGGCATGCTCATCACATCGATGTTCGTGGCGGTCCAGTCGAACCCAGCTTAAGGGAGTGGCAAGGACATTGCCCACCCGTATAGATTATTGGCAGCTACATACTGCAGGTAGGTAGATGGCTTGCTAGCATCATACGTCTCCAGTATATGCTTATTATTGGCAACTGCGTGCCGCTTAACACATTGAACCACCCCTCCCCGGATCCAGCCTCAATAAACAGGTGCATATCATAGTCGCATAGTAACTCTAATTCCACCTGCGTCTTGCGCAACATCGCGTCAAACGAGAAACCGGGAGCACTGACATAGCGCACACAGTCGAGACTGTACGTGCGTAGACAGAGCCCCCGGAAATTCTCGAAGACGTCACACATAATCAACACGTCCGTCTTCAAATAGAGCTCCGAATATTCTCGGAGTGTGCGACAGCCGAACACGTCCCAGACGGTTTGTGCATGCTGGTAGTCTTCCACGCTGATGTTCCCCCCAGTAAGCCTATTATAGAATGACTCTATAGCAGGTAACCTTGGCTCGGCGAGCCTCTCCCCCGAGCTAACATAATCATAGGGGAAGACACCTTTCCAGGTTACCAGCTGAAGCTCGCGCTCTACAGTGAAGAAGCGAGATGTGTGGAATTCGTCAGATGGCAGATTCTGCGCGAGAGTTGCCAGGCTGGCAGACATGAACCTATAAGTATAAATAAACTGTATAGTGAACTTGTCGCCCAAACTCTTACTGAAGGTGATTAACTTTTCCTCTGTATATGGAATGATAAATATGTACTGGGTATCGTAGCCAAGCTGCTTAATAATGAAATTGGCATCGTACGTCAAGTTATGGAAGAGTATCGGCAGTCTCTGGGGCCGGCGACGAAGCTTGTTGCAGTTATTACATGACGCCCCAATAAAACTGCCAGTGAAATGGTCATGGTCATGAACCTTTCGGTTGGTGTGGGTAAACATGCCAGAACAGTGGCAGCAGGTAGTGGCTAGAGCGTAGGCAGCCTGTTCCCCATGTGTTAGTGCTCGCATAGGTTCAGACTGACTATATATGTCTTTCACCAGGAGACCTATCCTAACCACCTCTTCCATGAAGCGTTTCGACGCACCTTCGCCCATGTAAATGGTTACACCCGGGGGTAGGCTGGTCGTCTTGGAGGCCGGAATGATTTGATTGTCTACCTTGACGTATAAGCCAAAAGAATAGGGCTCGTGTTTTTGGTACCTTTATATGTAGGACGCATCCGGGTTCGGCTGACACGTCTGCAAAGGCACCAGCATCGCCTCGAAGTCTGCATATACTACTATAGGTACCTTATCGCCGTTTTGGTAATTCTGGAACTTGAGCACAGGTGGCTTGCTGTCCGCGGCAGGCTGCGGCATGTCTGCGTGAATAGCACCATGGTCATTACAATACCACATGTGCTCTGCCAGAGTTTCGGCGCCCATCAACCCATTCACATGCAGTAGTTTATCATATGCTTTGAAGCAGCGCTTACAGATATCGACATGCTCCATGTGAGACGTCACCTGGGAACGAACCAGTCGCGAGAAATTCTTTACATAAGAATAGTGCGAGTTCTGGTCCTCCTCAGTGGTGAGCTACAGCAAATCAAAGTGCTGGGCCAGTTCCACATCTGTCACCCGTATCGGCACTACTTTCGTATTCTCGTCGAGTGCGTAAATATTAACGCTGACCCCCGGATTAGCTCTCTCAAATCAAGCTATTTGATGTAGAGGGGTGGGGAAATCTACGGTGGAAAAGTCGAAGTGCGTCTCCAGCCTGGTGTAGCGCTTGTCGACGCGCTGTGGATTCGCCCTCTCTACACAACGTGCCAGTATCACCCATTTAAAGCACTGCAGGTCAGCGTTGTGTGGGTTGATAATTGCTCCTTTCTCCACGAAATCTGCAGGTAAGGCGATGTACGAAGAGACTCTTAAGGGGTTGAGCTTATTTACGCATAACTGAACCCGTTTCATGGCAGTGAGGGTCCAGCCGCTGCCCTTCCCCATATAAACAGTCTCCTCGTGACAGATCTTTAAAATGGCGGCCGACACCGCCTCCTCGATGTCAGCCACATTAAATACAGGCACGTTCTTCGTCTTAAATGCACGACGATCTACCTCGTCGTCATGCGGCACCAGTTTTCCATAAACGCATTCGAGAAATATATAAAAATTTCACCACCCCCTGGGTTTCGACTTCCTGCTCGAGTTGGCCAATGATATTAGATTTCATACTCTCGAGGTAGCCGCAAATGTCTACGGCATCCCTAGATGTATTCTCCGCGACATATGTTCTCATAACGCCCGCGAACTCGCTTTCCACCTCCACGAACCCATGTGAGTTGCCCTCGCCAGCCCCGGTGGCACTGAAGCCTCGAAGAGGGCCACCCTCGCTCGCAAGAGCCTGAATAACATGGGAAGGCCCTGGCTGCGGGCTTGCCACTCATGCACGCTTCGCTGGCCGGGAGGTGGGGTTAGCAGCACCAGAGCATTTTGCACTATGAGCACGAAGACGATCTGCTCTGGTAAACTGCCGGCCGCAGGTCCCATTGCAATGGTTGAACTGTGGGATTCGCCCAACATGTGCGTTCATGGCCTCGGGCATCGCAAGAACGCCCGAAGCCCTCATTGCAGAACGCACAGTAGGACGATGCGACCTGTCTAACCACGCCTGTACAAACAGTTTCATGCTCTACGAGATGTTCGGCACGTGCGAAGGAGCGTCCACACCGCTCGCACTAATGTTGGGCCGGCTGCCGGAATGGATTGAGAGAGCAATTACGCTCGTGTCACAAACCATTCGGACGAACCGTAAACACCCGGTCGCAGAAACCACACTGTAGTGTGGGCCCACATATATTAAGAGGGGAGTTGGCAACGCAGCAGAGGTAGGACTCAATGCTGGTGACGATGTAATGCTATCTTCCATCTCACTGAATGCACTTAGGTGGGGGTGGTGATTTCAGATGATGGGTGATATCCTATGAAACAAACCACCCAGTTTCCCGGTTAGTTCGTAAATACTACGTGTGTGACGTTAAACACAAAACAGCACGGCTAGTACATGCACACAACACTCTAGGTAAATCACAAATAAAACCAAAAGGTGTGTTTATATATGTATATAGTGGGAAATATAATACATGCAAGTGAATACGCCGGGTCTCGACCCTGGGTGTCCTACGCCTAGGGGATGCATTGAACAGGGAGGAGGGAGGGAAACAGTGAAAGGGTAGGCAACCTCCTCCTCACGAGTCGCGAACCTGGGGCCTTAACCTGCAGGAGACGCACGCGGGATATCAGCCTAGTTCACAATTATTATGCTGTAAGGTATACAGAATGCTCGGTAGGGACCAGTTCTGAAGCGGTCAGCCGGTCGACTTCACCGACTAAGGGCAGTGTAGTGGGAAAACAAAAAAAGACTGTGGGGGGTATTCATTACAGCTAGTACCGCCGCCCAGCACGTGGCCTCCCGACAAAGGGTGAACAAACAAAAAATAAGACTGTGGGGAGTGTACATTACGTCTAATACCACAGACAAGCCTGTGGCCCCCTCCCGATGAAGAGTGAACAACTCCAATAAATAAATTATCTGGAATAGAACACTCCATGTTCGTGAGGGTCGCTGTTAAAACTACGAACGGAAAAGTAGTAACTTGTACGTGACACACACGCAAGGGCGGCTGCATTGGCTGTCAAGTGATATGAACAACAACACACGCGTTAGAGCGGTTACCTGATGTATGTCTAATCACCAACACACACGATGTAGAAGAACACTTACCCAGAATGGACGCTTGGTAGTGAGTGGCAGCTGCAGATGGCTGGGAACCGTCTGGGCGCTGTGGACACATCTAATTACACACATGCAGAGCGCAGCAGCAGCCCCGGATGTTGGCTTGGAGTTCATATACTATACGTCAAACATACGGTTCTGTAGCCCGGCAACAAGTGAAAGTACAGCGTTCCCGAGGCGGTATATATACTACCCTATCACACGGAGAAACTCGGCAAGCAGTTATGTCACTGGCCTTGTGCAGGCGTAGGGGGGCAGGTGTGGCCTGTCGCACACAGAGTACGGCAGTACTTGCATGTACTTGTGCTTTCAATTTACTAGCAAAGTGTGTGTGATGTCGCCAGAACATACATTTCCACGACTTGAGCCTTGGTGATAGGCAAGCAGTAATGTGTCTGTGCACTGCGTTTTGAGATTACTGTAAAATAGCATGGGGTTTTAATTTTGTTATCACAGGACATTCTCTACACTCTGCAATAAGAACACACGCAAGTTTCTGATCACACACATATATATATTGTCACATAAAAAGGTATACAACATGGTGTGATTACACCTTACAGGAAAGGAAATTGTTTGAGGTTAAACACACACAAATCATGTTTCAATTGCGCTTATGCGTAAATACCACCAAAACATGCAATTGTCAGTTGTTACACACTCACACAAAATCAAGTACGAAGAAATAGGTATTACAATTCCTTTTTTCATTTGCAAACAAAACAGTCGTGATTAACCAACACACACACACATTCAATACTTCATGCAAAAGACAAGGCACGTTTTCAATTATGTGAACACATCAAAACAGTTACGAGACCTATAATATATAAGCAAAACCTTTTTTTTGTTAAAACACATTACAAATAATACTTTTTGTATAACCCCCATCTCCATAACTATACAATTAAAAGCACATATTGTCACACACAATTCTAATTGATGTAAAAAGCACATTATTATTGTTAAAAACATTGCAAATAAAAACCTTTGAGCACTACACCATTCCAAGTAGCGTATTGAAGAGCTGTATCAGAATGGTTTTCCGCTCTGCAACAGTTAAATGTCTCACGTCACGTAGTGAAGAGTTCCCACAAATCAGGCAGGCGGCAGCGGCCGGCTTCTTACGGTCAGGGCGTGTCGCACGCTGTCGAGGTCCCTTAACAGCGGCCATAGGCTTCTTACGTTTGGAGGCTGCAGCGGGCGGCCGGACGGCATCACTGGTGATGTCAATCACGGCTGCAGAACCCTTCTTCGTATGTTTGGAGGCAGCAGCAGGCAGATGCTGGGCGGCAACTTCCATCACGGCAGCAGCAGCAGGAACAGACGTCTCTGGCATCGGTACATAGTTGGGAAGATGAACGCGTATAGCGTCGTGTAGCAAAGCGTGCGTAATCACTTCGTCCGCTCCACAAGGCAAGGGGGTGTCTGTTCGCATATTGTGAACTACACATCTCCCCAATACATTGCAATCGATCATCTGCTGACACGTCTCGTATGAAACAGGTGTGTGGGCAAACAGCCAATGTGCTATGCCGTCACACTGTTCACTATACGAGCGTACATCTGGAGTGGTGGCAGCTGGATCTCCTGCAGCTACAAGTTCATAGGTGATGGTGCCGTCCCCAGGCGTCACACTGCTGTAGGCGGTCTCCGGACGGAACGGCACGTTCATCTTGAGCACACTGAGGTCGACTGGTAGGTAAACAGTGCGTTTATATAGCATCTACACAGCATCGACACGAGCTTTGACCAATAGCAGGAGAAGGCGTGCAAGTAGATCGTACACAGCCTGGCAGCAGCATTTACACTTGCTGCGACAAGTCAGTTCACCCTCGACCGACGCCGTACCACCTTCACTCTTCATTGCGTAGTAATATAACAGCTGTTGGTGTTGTTTAGGCGTTAAATATATAAGGCCTCCAACACACGTATATGATGCAAGTGAAGCACATGTTATTTCAATTGAAGACACAACATACCTTAGCAGCGCATAGTAGAGTCCATTTACTGCCGCAGTCTATCAGTGTGGTTGTATGTATGTGCACCGTGCACTCTTCGGACCAGCAGTAGGTAGAGCCAGTATTGACATCGCGCAGGACGTAGTTCAATTTCTTGCTCCATTGGAGACATTCATGACGTAGTTGGGTAATATCTTCAATTTCGACATGTGTTGCTAGTATGCGGCCATTTGCAGGCAGCTCGCTGTTTGGCGGAGATTGAAGACGGCACACTGTTGGCACTTGTAGCAGGGCAGGATGTCCCAGCGGAAGTTGTCCCAGGTGTCGTGATATCCCCACAAATGATTGTCACCGTCACATATCTGTACTTGCTCGTGTCCCAGCTCAGGTTTAAACACTACTCTTCTATAACCAATAAAGTAACTCGAGTACAAGTTCACATCTTCCGGCAGAAATGTCACACAGTCACGTATGTTAAATGTATTGCACATGACGGACGATAGTTCCCCTCTGAATGATACACCAATGTATACTGCGGCAGGTTCAAACACTTGTCCCTTCTTATATTGTAGCCAGGTACGCCTCACACGTTAACGGAGAAAACATAGACGTCCAAGTAATTTTCACTCTGTTCATGCAGGTCGTATGTCTGTCGCCGGTACAGCACTCTGTCCAGCGGGTAATTACACTAGCAGTGGCAGCATTGCAAAGTTCATAAGCTATTGCACGAGTAAACCAAACCTGGCGTATACACTCGGTGCCTGCTTGCGTTAACAGAGTACTGAGTGAGCACGGTAGCGTAATTCCGGGCCTTAGGTGATATACAGCACATGTCGTTACATTACACGGTACCGAGAGAAAACCATCCTCATTTATACGACATGTCCAGTGGTCGAGTCCGGTACAGCATATTACCTGGGCAGGCTGGCCGGGAGGTTTGAAGTGAACTCTCCTGTAGCCAATCGTGACTTTGCCCTCGTACGTGACTAGCGGGTCGAATGTTGCTTGCATGGTTGCAGACAGACGGCCACGAACTAAGTGCAGTGACTCTGGGTTGACCACCATGTGAAATATGTGAGATACACTAAAATAAAAAATTTCCGAGACGGTGGTGGGGTTATGTAACAATATTTATATATGTGGTAGGAGCGGCTTTATGAAAATTCTACGGCGTGCATAGACCGCCCGTGGTCAATGGGCTTAATGCCCGCATAACTAAACCGGACTGTGGACGTATTCAGCTTGACCATATCGGCGTCGGTGATAAGTTGTACATACCGAGTCGGCAGCCGGATGCGGAATTCCTCGTCTAACATGCATGTGACACACTTGTCATATGCAGTCTCGGTCCTCCAGAAATCGGAGGCTAAGTACAGCTTTCCTATGACCAAGTCTGACTGCGCAGTGTACTGCACCATCCTGTTAGGCTTGGTGAGGAGTCCTTCCTTTGCTGCTGCTACCGTTGTAGATACCGGACGAGTACTATAGTTACCCCCATCGCAGGTTGCCCTATTTATATCGGTCCAGGCGGTGTTTTTGTGACAACAAGTTGACCCTCGTAGCAAGTTTCCCCCTTCCAACGACGTAACAGCAGAGCATTCAGGTACGGACACGTGCGCCCGAGCCTGCAAGCGGTGCACACGTGGAGGATTTTATATATATACATATATAGTTCTCGTAACCTTCGAAACGAAGGGCAGCCAGCCTCCTCCGTTTGGAGGTCACAGATTTTTCGGTTCGTGCCGCAATAGGCGCTTAAATGATGCTTCTGCTCCGGCCCGGCCACGAAGACAGTCTCACTCCCATTTAATAATGCGCTAAGTACATCTCGCACTTTATCGTATTCTACATCACCCACACTCCAATTGATACCTTGATAGTATTGTTCCAGCCATATATTTGTTACTTTGCTTTTAATGTCCAGCTCATTCCATGGAAACGGTGGTAAGAACGTGCGTGATTCTATGTGTCCATCGACATACGCCACGCAGATGCATTTTATAATGAACCCTCGCTGCGAGACGAAGCCCTGAAAGTTCACGTACATTCTGCCGGTCGGGAAGTGACTGAGGTATAGTCGCCATTTATGTCAGTACTGTAACTATCCTGTCTCGCACATTGCACGTTACGAGTTTGTCGTAAAGTATTAACGCATAGGCCTGGGTTGAGGGCGGAAAATTCACCGCTGTGGATATTTCAATCCTACAGTCCACCACACCGGATTTAATTCTATCATCCTGTTTACTAACGTCAAATACCAGTAGGGGAGCCATGTTCATAAAGGTGTTCGGTTCGAGTGTGGGGGCCTGCGTTTGTCCGTAGTATGACCTCTGGAAGTCCGCATACATTTGATAAGGGACCGTATATGTACTGTTTGTAAAATCAATTTTCAAATCACTGTACGGGTAAGCCTCGGAGTTTTAAACAATTTTTAACGTTCTTAATATTTACGTGATCAAATTTCGAGCAGTCTATATTGAGGACATTTCGCCTGCCTGTCTGAAACGCAACAATTATATACCTCTGTTTTTCACTCGTGAAACTAGTTTTAACGTTCCAATTAACGCTCGTGGAGGCAGGAATAATCGGATACGTCTCTAAACTTCATGTACGAAACGCAATATCTACGTTCCTTCCTTTTTCCGCATATTTCATTAATTTTACGCGTTCAGACATGTTGACCTGCACGTGCGGTAATAACCAGTCAATAGCGCGTATTGCTAGCGTTCCAGCTTCTGCTCCAGTGCCGTGTAGTGCGTAGTTTGCGTGTTTGCCACGTGGATAACTAACTCTTGCTTGGAATAAATAATCACATGCTTGTAATTTTCCGCGAACCCCAACAGCATAGCTAGTGGAATACAAACTTCGAATTTCCCGTTCGCATAGACTGGGACCTTAAAATCATCGTCTATGCTCCAGCCTGCCATTTTGGCAGCAGGCAATTGGTTATGCGTTAATGACAGATAGTTCTTTATGGTGGCTGTAATTCCAACATCACGAGTTGCGTCGACTTCACATCCGTTCAGCTCATACGCAATTCTACTTATCATGTGAAGTATACCTGTTTCTAATGATTTTAGTCGTCATTGTTCCCCGGAAGCGCAAATATGAGTTACAGGGCGCCGTGTATATATCCTGGTTTTGCACAGGGATGTGGACCTCGGACGAAGGCATGTAGGGGCCCGGAAGATAGGGTGAATAAGTGTGTATTTCAGCCTTAGTGATCGCATCTTCGAACCCGGCCGGCTCTGCAACGTTTAATATTTCCACGTCCATGCTTGATTGTTAGTCCCAATCTTCTAAGGAAACGCACATTTTCAGGTGTTAGCGCTCTGCGTGCCTGACTCGTACTGACTTTAACTTTGGTACCATAGGCGACTTTTATTACATTCGCACGCTTAATTTTCAGGCCCATCTTTCCTTAAATGCAAGTGTACCATTATCTCCTCGCCTCGAAAATTAATCAATCGACTCTCTTGGTCCACAACAGACACTACGGCCTACTGTACGTTTGACGTCACTAACGGAACATAAATGGGTGTTTTCAGTATGTTTACGAGTTTAAATCCTGGTGGCACCATCGCTGAAAATTCGTGCAGTGTCTGGCTGGGCTTGTCGTTGAGATGCGACTCGTTAACCAAATTACAGTTTATTCGTATGACATTGACGGGAAATATTTGTACCGGCAGCGTAGATACGTGTGTTTTATTAGCCTCATATGTAGCGTTCTCGAATCCTAGCATGGCGGCGAGAGTATCGCTGCCCGAGAAGTCTACCTGTGCACTACACTTCATCTCGCTATGCAATGTGTTCACGTTACCGCGTAGTACTAATGTGGCTTCCTGTTCCAGCTCATGCGTAGGATATTCGCCTATGTCATCGATTTCGTAAGACCCTGTGGGTATACGCACCTCCCCCATCTTCCCACCCCCCTTAACATAATGGAACATACAATTGTGGTCATCTATGTTCGGCACCAAGAAGTACGTTTGAAAATAAATCACCGCCACGGACCATACCCCCTTCAGGGAGAGTGGTGGAAAGTGCACGGAACGCAATTCCGAACTAGTGCCCGNGTAGGATATTCGCCTATGTCATCGATTTCGTAAGACCCTGTGGGTATACGCACCTCCCCCATCTTCCCACCCCCCTTAACATAACGGAACATACAATTGTGGTCATCTATGTTCGGCACCAAGAAGTACGTTTGAAAATCAATCACCGCCACGGACCATACCCCCTTCAGGGAGAGTGGTGGAAAGTGCACGGAACGCAATTCCGAACTAGTGCCCGACAAGATCAAGGTGACGGACATGACTGAGGGCAGCACCTAGCGCCCACTCGTTAAGTGCCTATCTTTGTAAGGAAGCGCAGACAAAGGTGTCCGCAGTTCCATGATCGCGGCTTTTGCTCTGCTCCGTGATTATAGTATATTCGCGCTCCTCTGAAATACGTTTTCAATTCTGGCGAGGTCCTTAAATTTCCAAAATTGTCAAAGTAGTGGACCATATCGTCATTCTTTTTATATGCTGTCCAATGAGTTCCCGGACCTGCGCTACTGTCGAGATTCACTATACCACATTCNTATCGTCATTCTTTTTATATGCTGTCCAATGAGTTCCCGGACCTGCGCTACTGTCGAGATTCACTATACCACATTCCATCCTGCGCGCTCTAATGGGCAGTCTATCAAGCACGAATACTCCCAGGAAATTTCTTCATTTTAATTTTCATGCATAATTAAGTATTTCAAAGTTGGTTAGCGGGTGGGCTGGCAGCCCCCTTAAGATCGCTTCGTTCATTTGCGTTGCCGATTTCTCTTTCTGCCCCCTCCTCCNGCAGCCCCCTTAAGATCGCTTCGTTCATTTGCGTTGCCGATTTCTCTTTCTGCCCCCTCCTCCAGCCACTTGTTTGTAGGGGCACAGGTACAGTCCGCGACCGTTTTTTGCAAGCGTCTCCATTCGTCTATTGTGTCACAAAGTCTCCATCAAGCGTTTGTTTTCGTTTTTGGCCGTATTAACAGCCCTGGCAATTCCGCTGGCACCTCCAATCAAACTTCCTAGTACTCCTAGAGCCGGTAAGATGAACGGCAGAATGCCGCCTCATTTCACTGCTAATCTACGAGGTTTCCTGCCGGAGCGCAACTTTTTAGTTCTTCCGAATTTCAATCCCATGCCGCGTTTCACCTTAGTCTTCATAATTTTCGACACCCCCCACGCTGCTATGCGATCCCCGAGCTTGGCCTGTGCCGACCCTACTATTGACTGTGCCTTATCTGCAAGAATCGTATCGGCCACGTGCCTATCTGCCAACTTAGTACTTGTCGCGTACGCAATGTCGTGTTCTTTGCATGCTGTGTCTAACGAGTTAATGGGGACGTCGCCACGCTGTAATCGTCTCTCCAGCTTAGTGCCAGGACCTCAATACTTATATCCAGGAAGGTGAGCTTCAAAGGGCATATTGGTAATAAGAGAATTTACCAGTCCGCTTCCTTTCTTGGAGATCTTGCCTCTACGACCCATACCTTTACACTAACAGTTAAATTGTATTGTGTTACTGCTTTATACACTTTGTGTTAGGGGCTGGATATGATCCTGGATATTCTACATGCGTGTACGTTCTTCGTGTCGCAACATCTCGGCGCCATCTCGGCACGCAGCCGCCGCCCGGATATTGTGTACATGCTCCCCCCTTCTCCTGGGAAGGGCGGTGGTGTGTGTGTCTCGGTGGCAGCAGCAAGGGTTTTGCATAACGTAACCCACTCCGCCTGGCAAAGGCTTGCATGCTGGGGGTGACGGCAGGGTCACCCTGTGGTTGCAGTGAACCGCAACTGCATCCTCTCTTGTGTAACAGCCCATGCTAAGAGCTGTCGGTGTAGTATTCCCTCACCCCCACCCACTCGACCTAGAGACATCCCGTGTGTGTGAAGACAGAAACGTATTTTATATTTTATTCAAATCTGATTGTAAAACCAAGCTGTTATATCTGGAGTCGAAATCTAGCCATTTCACGAATGCATGCCTCCCGTGGCGTTTTAATATCCGCTCGACTAAGTAAGTGTTTGGGAATTTTGTTTTCATAAGTTCTTCGATATAGAATTGTCCTTTCACCCGCTCGCCATTTAGGTCTTCCAAAATGAAGGTCCTAGGTTCGTTATGTCGAATCTGGCTAATTCTGTATATTTCTAATGACCAGTTGGGTGAGTAAGATTTCGCAAATGTTGGTTTAATTCGGGAAATGCGGACATAGTCTCCCACTTTAACCTTTACCTTCCGCCTGTCCACTATCTTATCGGTTTTAAACACAGTCTCCAGCAACGAATTGTCTTTAACGTCCACCGGACGCATACGAATGGTCCTGTGTTTTCTAGCATTGTATTTGGTAAGTAGGCGAGGTAACATATCCAGCCACACATACCTTCCTTACGCTGAGAATTCACACCACATATCTGCTTTAAATGTTCGATTGAATCTCTCAATTATTGAAGCCTTTTTTTCGCCATGGGTGCTGTAGTGGTTAATTTGGTTCTCATCCATGAGAGAACGGAAAGCTTTATTGTAAAATTCCCTACCTAAATCGGTCTGCATGTTCTTAGGCGGCCCCTTATCGCTTAAGACCGTTTTCATAGTTTTGGCAACGTACGCCCCGTTTTTTCTGTGAACTTGGACGGCCCACGCGTATTTGCTGAAACAATTAATTACAGTTAGCATGTATCTATACCCCTTATTCACAGCAGCATACGGGATCATTTCCACCAGGTCGGCTTGATACAAATCGGTGAGTCCAAACACGAGCACCTTCCTTCTGCGGAAATTTCTTCTTGCTGGCCTGTGAATCTCGGCTGCAATTGCCGCACGAGACATTTTCCGTAGACGTAGCCGCCTTCCCGAAGTTCCTCCACAATATTGACAATTTCGTTTGTGTGTCACTGGTTACCCGCTTGTTGAGATGCTACGAGTTGACGCAGTCTGGATACGAGTTCGTTCACGTTGTCCCAGTAAACATACTCAAGCTGGCTGCCTCCATCAAGCTTCGAAGTCAGTCCCGAACCATTGGCTAGGCCCACGTCGGGAAACAACTCGGCAATAATGTCGAATTTCGGGTGGACCTCGTCCTTATATGTATTGGCAGTTACGTCATTATCGGTTAAATGCGCGCTCGTGAGTTTAAGTAATTTTTGGTATTGGTGTAGAGCTTCTCGTGAATACTCTCCAGGGGTTGCGTTTGAATAACAGCTCGTAAAGGCCTGGCGCTGCGTTTATGGTTTCATTGTCAATCTGTATGTAATTGTTGGGTAGAAAATAAATATGGTTGTTCCCGAGATACAATTTTTTGTTCCGCCTATATACGCCGTAAATCACATCGTTAAAGCGAGTCGTATAGGAAGTGAGATAAGTACGAACAGTGTCCGGGCGGGAACCTACCTTTTTCTTACGTTTCAATTCGGCCAAGGATACCTCGTCATCATCGTCTTCGCCATTGCCCTCCAGAAGTGGCTTTAGTTTGATGTCCGGGTCGGTCTTCACACCAGCCGAGACGTGACAGGGCGGAAGGCTTCTTCCAATACTGCGTCCCGCTCCATACGAGCGCGTTTGGCCTGTAGGTACTTATCGTGAATGCTTGCAACGACGCGGCGTAAATCCTCGAGAGCTGCAGCCATTGTACTAAAATTTAAAGTGACTTGTTCGTACTATATATATATATATATTTATTAGACAATGGCTCTACGTGTAATCAAATTGACTATTTTATCTTCGAAAGTAGTAAGTTTCTGAAGCATTGCGGTACTCACATGCTCACAATGCGCCCATTTGTCATCGTCCGTGCGCATTTAGTTTAAGTTACGAACAATCCTGTGTCGTATAAGTTCCTCTAGATCTGCAAGTCCTGTATTCACTGTTTGATTGCGGATGTCGAGTTCTTCGAGCAGATTTGTACTAGGCTTATTCGTCATCCCTTCCAATATCTTGCTGAGATTCGTTTCTAAGCTGCCTACGCTCTCCAGCTGCGTACGTAATGTGATTAGCATAGCCGAACCTGCGCCTGACGCATTAAGGTGTTCGTCTAGTTTCGAGGAGAGAATTGTAAACCTCTTAATGTCGAAAAGCGCGAGCTGTGTCTCGACTGCTGTGAGCTTGGCGTCCACACCACTAAGTTTGTCAGCGCAGATTATCTCTCAAAGTTGCAGCAAGGGTCGTAAGGGACCTGTAGTCAACGCGGTCTACTAAATCTACCAGTTGTGTCTCTACAGCAGGCAGCTTGCTCGCTACCACGCTTTGCATGTTATTTGTCAGAGTCTGGAAATGTTTTGTCGTGGTGAGGGACATCGTACTGATGGCACCTAGGTTCGTGTCTAGCTTCTTACTTATTGCTTCCAGCGTGGTTGTGTCATTAAGGTGACTGCCTAGTTTCGTGGCAAGAACTCTCACTCGCTCGCCCACGTCGTCCGTGGCTTTGTCATTAAGGAGACTGTCTAGTTTCGCGTCGAGACTGCTAACTTGATCGCTTACATCGTTCATTTTCTTCTCCATAGCTGCGAACACGCCACCTAACGTGCCAAGTTTCCCTACATCGCCGGTTACGTTGCTCAGTTGGGCGTCCAGCTTGGTGTATAGTACGTTCGTGTTGACGAACAGACGGCCTACCATGGCTATGAGATTTCATTCCAGCTTTGGGGGTATCACGCACTCAGTCTTTACATTAAGGTGTCCATCCAGTAATGCAGTGAGGCCTGCTAGAACTCTAGCACCCCCTTGCTCTCCCACCTCAGTGATTTTCTTCTCCACTGCCGATATTCTAGCTCCTAACATGTTCAGTTTAAGTACATCATCGGATAGTTTGTGCAGCTGTGCCTCCATAATGGTAGACAGTATGTTTGTGGGGCCGGTCAGCCTACCTTCCACTATGCCGAGCGCGTCCCCGGTTGTTATGGTGGTCAGGTGGGATACCTTATCGATTAACGTGCCGAGCCTCATATCCATGTTCGTGGTAAGTATATTGGTATCGAAGAGGCGACCTTCCACCGTGGCGAGCTTCCCTCCCACCTCAGCCAGTTGCCTAATATCATCGGCCAATGGGCGTAATTCACTTGATTTGGTCGTATGCACACTGCTGGCTATTCGCTCTCCCACACTGCTCAGAGCTGTCTCTAAGGCCGTGATTCGAGCCATACCGGACAGTAATGTGCGCAGATGCGTCTCAATACTGGTCTGTAGTGTGGCCACCGCCCGCATTCGAGCCTGACCTGCAATTACTGTGCGCAACTGCGTCTCGATATTGGTTTGAAGTGTCGCCACTGGCCGCAACGCCTTCGAGGTAACGCTTCGGACGAAGGATACGTTCGTGGCGTCACTATCATGTTTCGCTCCGCCTAAATTCTTTGCTCGTTTGCCCCCGAAACTACAGTTCCCGTCGTTAGTAGATATAATACAGCTTTCCGGCGTCCGCTTCAGGCCGCTATGGCCGAACTTGGATACTGAGTAGCTCATACTTCACTGGTGTACTATAATGAACTGATCGAAACCCCTACAGTACCGTCCCTTTTCAAGTGGAAAATCTTTTGCTATAACTAGAAACCTATGAGGTTCGTGCCAGCAACATGCACACAGGTCTTTAAATTTGTCGAATGTCATGTCAGTGTTAACGTGGTCCGAGTAGACGTGGCGTAAATTCAGGTCGTCCATGCGAAAGAGGACTAGGAAATTCGCATTGTCACATAGCAGCTGTTTAGGCATTCGTGAATACGTTTGCTACATGACGTCCCATGCTGAAATACTGCTGCATGGTCGCCTGTTTCTCACACGCTACATCATCGAAAATAAACACGGAATTCGGTAAAGCCTCGCTTGGCTGCACGACCGCGTCGTTGTCGCTAAATGGAAAGTAATGGAGGCCTGCAACTGCTTGTAGTATTTGCGCTAGCCGTATGTACTTTGGCTGATGAATGGATTTAGAGTATAGATATATGTTTTCAAAACGCAGGCCATTCAGTTCCTCTAATAAACTAATGAGGACGCAAGTTTTCCCGCAGTTGCTCGGTCATACGGTTCCTCATACGGTGTCCGGTAATAACTTTCCATGCTGTAATTTAAGAACGTTAGTTTCATCTTCGTCGACGTCACTGATGCGGACAGGAAGCATGGTTGTCTGCGGCACGATCTCCATCTAACTGATATGCGAATCAGTTAATCGCTAATATTTATCATATTTATGCGAGTTTTTTTTGCCCTGGGTGATCTCTGTTATGTACAAGGTGTGTGACGCGTCCTGCCACTTCGCTCTTGGATGCGGGCGTGATCGCATGTGTATGTAAATATGCTGCTGCTGCTGGGAGGGGAAGAGTGTGTGTGATTGTAGGAATTATATATATTTATACATATATGTGTGTATAATATTTTTGTCTCTCTCTCGCGGGGCAGGGGTCGGAGCCTGGGATGGGAGGGGGTTAACACACGTGATAGTAGGACCTATTATATATATATATATGAATAATATTTTTGTTAACATATGTGCAAGGCTCTAGCGCATAGCTGGTGTGTCTATTTGGAGCTACTGCTGCTGCACTCCCTGAGAATGCGAGCCTCCATGAACAAACATGGTCGCGAGAAAAAATATTTTTTTTGGAACTTTTGAAAAATTGGAACTTTTGAAAAGTTAAATCAATGTTTTGAAATATTTAATCCATATTTTGAAATATTAAATCAAACTTTTCAAAACTACGATTTTGAAAAATAAATTTTTAAAAATAAATTTTGTAAAAAAATAATTTTTTGAAAATTAATCTTTTGAAAATAAATATTTGCAATTTTTTGGAAATTTTTGCCCGTTTTGGCACTGGCTGCCAAAATGGCCGCCTCCAAATGACACTGGCTGCCAATATGGCCGCCCCGAAGCGGAATGCAAACGCATGAAGTTTGTCATTTCCTTACCAAGCTTCTGGCTCCCGGCTCCCTCCCATGACGCTGTGTTCGAACATACCAAAGCAAACTACTACTGTTAATCATTGCATTTACTGCCCTTTATCGGTGCCGCATGCGCATATGGTGTTTCTACATTACCACTTAAGTGGTGTTCATTTTTCATTTTCCACCAGTGTATTGTTCTTTATTCCGAAAAGTTTCATGTAAAATTTTCATATATAATATGCGTATCAAAATTGTTACCTAAAAAACTCTTAACTGCATCAAGTGATGACTTGGCTAATAAAACCAGAAATTGTTTTCTAACATTTCGACTATTTCTTTATACACTTTTTTTGCACTTGTAGTATTTTTTTATTTTGCTTCAAATTTGGAACTAAAATCATTACATTTATGAAAAACTACTTTTGGCTGCAAACATTATACAGTCATATCGTGAAACACAATGCAGCTCTTGCCAAACTACCAGAAGATAAATAAATTATCAATATCAACTGGTATGATAGCACCAAAATGGATTTCGATTCTTTTCAATTTGCGTAGCTGTAATTGAATTTTTAGTCATGAATAAAATGCATTTGTACTTCGAGCCAAATCAACTTAAGGTTTAGACACTTTATATACAAAACCTACATTTATATTGCAATAACTCAACTTGTTATAGCGTGTCTCTTCAGCATTCCCGACTCCTGACAACTGTAATCAGTCTTCCATAGCTTAAAAGAAGGAATATTAACTTTTGAAATGTGAATTTCTCCCATATAAATGTATTGGAGCCTGTGACGTCATACCAACAAAATGGTCTGGTGAGAGTACTCGGTATATGTACAAGGTTACTCTTAACTGCAGCCGGACAACAGCTCTTTTGCGGACGACAACCGCAACGATGTAGTTGCCTATTACTATAGTCATTGCAGTTAACGATTTTATTATAGCAGTGTAACTTCATATATCGACCACGATCATGCAAAGTGTGACCACATGACTGCAAAGTTGTTTCTGTGATTGTATTATCGCAGTCATTCAGTAAAATGACTGCAAAGTTAGGTGAAACCATTCGGTTGCTCATATGTAGTACTTGGCTGATAGCCTTAAATTAAGCTTGTGGGCGAAACCTGTCACTTCCTGACAAAAAAGCACCTCCTAATTTAAAACTGCCAATTTTTTTCTTTATAAGATTTTGAAACAGAACTGATATTATGTATTTTTAAAAGAGTTAAAAATAAAGGACATTATTATAACGAAAAATCCATAAAATTATTTTTAAGTTTTTCTTAAGCGAATTAGAAGGAAAGTACCAAGATCTTGCCTCAAACAGCTATACTACTCATTAGTGCACTTTCCTCTCTCCAATTAAACATAATTTAGACGCATTGTAACATGCACAGCCTTAAATAGCTTTAATCCGTACAGATTAGGGCAACAAAAATGATGTATGGATTGCCAGCTTTTAAACCAACAACACAACATAAATTTCACGTGTACTAATGTCAATAGATTTCAGCTCACTTGCACTTATAAAAAAAAGTAAGAGAGAAAATAGTAAAAACTCTAATCAATACTACAGCCATGTCAGAAATCCACAACACAAGAGTAAAGAATCACTTAGATCTGAGCACCGTAAAGTCAACCGAGTATGGAATCAAATATTTTCATTGCAGCGCTTACAAGAAATATAACAAAAATCTATATCATGTTCAGTCCATTCCAAATATATCCACTTTAAAAAATAAACTAAGAAAATATATGTAAGAACAATAATAGATACTGTAACACTGGGTGAAGATGTGTATAATGTGATATGCCATAGACAAAGATGATTAACTATAGACCTCTCTCTTCTATGTTACTGACATGTGTGTGTCTTATAAGAAAGTAATTTAGGTTTGTGAGAATACATATAGTGTATATGTGTGTGCATAAATGTGTCTGTATAAGCACAAACTTGTCCTTGATCTCTTACCAGTATGGTTTTGAATGTTTTTAAGACGTTAACCATGGTTCTGACCTTTTTCCTGCCCCCTCACCCGCAGACCTCCCATCCCTTACCGCTCCTAAACTATAATTTATAGCTTCTGTATTGAACCTAGCGCCAGGGAGCATACGAGTAGCCTAGCGCTCATGGAAACATAAAATAAATCTGTTTGCGTTCATTTGTTTGCGTAAACGTTTTTATTTTGTTTATCATCTAGTAGTGTACACTCATTTAATGAATAATATATACATCCAGCGAAATTGTTATGTGAGTAACCTGCAACTTAAAATTAATTTTTAAAGATAAAAAAATGCCTTTCCAAAGCGATGCTGAAATATTAAATGAAGAATTCAAGCACTATGTGAACTGTGCGAAACCTTTAGTATCAAAACTGAAGTCTGTAAGTGGTGAGTAGAATGCAAGTCTGTGGGTAAACACTAAAATATTTAACGAATATTTTTAATTTATGTAAATTATATACATATATGTGTGTGTGTGTGTGTGTGTCCATTCATACCAAAGGGATTATATGTAAATAAGTGAACATTGATTATAGTAAATATATTCGATAATAAGTCTCGTTTTCATCACTGTACACCTCAATATTTTCTTCAACAGTTCAGATGAGTGTGAAGAGCTCATTTACATAGTTACTGTCGTCCACCTTTCTCATTTTATGGGTTTTTGCCAATATTTTGCATAGTTAAATGCTGATGACCAGGGTAATATGTACTTCAGTGTTAGCACTGACGGTGGTGTGCCCAATGGTAGGGAAACTTCTTTGAAATTGGAGCTTAGCTCAACCCACATTCATTTACAAAAAAAAAAGGAGCTAAGCTCGAGCAAAAACTCGGGTGAATGAAAGGAGCTAGCTCACACTATAAGGCTCCTTTTCCAGGAGTTAAACTCATTTTGAGTTCCTTTTGAAGATACTCCACGCCACGGTTTTTGTTAATGGCAAATGCAATAAAAGAGTAGCAATTTTATTATTCATCTTACTTGTTTATTTATGTTATCAAATTAAGCCTTAAAATGAGTTTTCATTCGAAGCTGCATTTCAAAGTTAGAATTTGCAGATTACATGTCACTTTTTTTATTTATCTTATCAATTTAATTGGCTCACAGTGGAAGCTGCATTTCCATGCGATGCGACTACAGCCATGTCATGTGTTTGCCCGGCCATTGTGCTCTTGCTCGGCAGATGCCCTTTGAAAGACGCAGGTTATTACGTCCGTTATTATTATATTATTATTACTATTATATTTTGTGAAATATCATTTGTAAGTTTTTTCTGCTTAAGCATTCGAAAATTGAATTACTCACTCGACGAAAAGTAAGTTGTCTCAAAATGTAAAAATTTTGTGTTTGGTTGGTGACAAAGCAGGTCACAAATACCTGTCCGTGGTCTCATTTTATTGGGAAGACCTGCTTATTAATATGAATTAATGTTTCGTTGAAATATTTTTTCAGAGAGAGGCCTCCAAACATTGGATTTTCCGATAGTATAAAGTAGGCAGTCTCAAATATTAACGTTATATGTAGTCATTGATTGGCAACAAAGGATGTCATATATATATTTTTGTGGTATAATTTTATTCGTAAGATGCATGCTTATTAAAATAAATTAAGGTTTCGTTGAAATATCCTCAGACTTTTCTGCAAAAGTCCATCAAGAACTCAATTTTCGCTTGCCTAAAAGTACGCTCTATCCAATGCTGCCGTTTTTGTAATTGATTGGCGACAAAGGATGTTGCAGGTCTGTGGTATAATTTTATTCGGAATACGTCTTACTATTGAATTAAATTAATATTTCATGCAAAAAATTATATTGATATTATGCCAGAGACGATTGAACATGGGCATACAATACTTGGTGAATCCTCGCTCAGCTAGATGTTTTAACATTTTCGAAGACAAGGGGATGCTAAGTATACACCCCTCGGACATAATTTATTTCATAATATACATACCTATTAAAATAAACCTATATTAAGTTTAAAATGCGTGTCATTTTCGTGCTAGAGACGATTGAACACGGACTTTAAGAAAAAATGCCGATTTTCACGTACAGGGGATGGACAAAATAATATGAACACCATGAAATATACTACATTTTGTTGCATGTTGACAACGTTGCTTCCGTGTAAATAATGCGACGCGTATGTATTGCACAGTTTACGTGCCAAGACTTGTAGGTTATATTTCAGTGTATTATACGCTTTGTTCTTCGACGGTTAACACAAGCGATCGGTGGAATGTGTGATCTCTCAGACTTCGAAAGAGGGCAAATCGTTGGTGCTCTGTTAGCGGGAACGTCTGTGACGAAAACAACTGAATTGTTTAACGTTTCACGACCGACAGTATCCACGGTAATGACAGCATACACAAAACATGGTAAAACATCATCGGCGAAGAGGAATAGTGGGCGAAACCCAAAGTTAACGGACAGAGACCGACAAACATTAAAAAGAATTGTGGCCAGACAACATAAAACTACCGCAGCAAAAGTGACAGCAAACTCAACACTCACTTCAGTAATACTGTTTCGATAGAAACAGTACGGCGGGAGCTCCACAAAGCTAACATTCATGGAAGGGCTGCAATTACGAAACCTTTTATAACGGAAGCCAACGCTAAGCTGCGAAAGAAGTGGTGCCACGATCATAAAACCTGGACATTTGATGTTTGGAAGAATGTGGTATCGTCGAATGAATTATCGTTTACATTGTTTCCTACAAACGGCCGGGTTTATGTATGGAGAACCCCAAAAGAACCCCACGATCCGGACTGCCTGCTTCCTACAGTCAAGCATGGAAGAGGTTCCGTTATGATTTGGGAGGCTATGTCGTGATATTCAGCTGGTCCTCTCATTCACATCACTGGCCGGATTACTGCGAATTAATATCTCGACATCCTCAATGATGAAGTTCTTACTATGACTAGCATATTGCTGCCAAACACTGAAATATTCCAAGATGATAATGCGCCCATAAACACAGCCAAAAAGGTTCAGTCTTGGTTTGAGGAGCCAGACCTCAACATAATTGAACCGTTATGGGGAGTTTTAGAGCAAAGAGTGAGGAGCAGATTTCCATCTCCAACATCATTGAAGTAATTGGCGGATATTTTGGTACAAGAATGGGACAACATTCCGTTGGAAACTATTCAGACACTCTACGAGTCTATTCCGCGAAGAATTGCAGCTGTTCTAAAAGCAAATGGTGGCCCAACACTTTATTAATAAATAAATATTGTGTATATATCAGGTGTTCATATTATTTTGTCTATCCCCTATATATATCGTGTAAACCACCCGAGCTCTGAATCATGCATACTGCATATTCAACCGTCGTCATGCAAACTGTTGAGTCATATGTGCAGTTCTGAGTGCGGCGAAGGCTAGGTCACAACTCTGTGAAAGGGGGGGGGGGCATTCGCGCGCTCAGGATTAGATGTTATGGATACGCAGTCTATCTCCTTCAGTACGAGTATGGCCACGGCAGGAAGAAGGAGAGAACAAATGTGTAGAGACTCACAAATTTACCCCGCCTCACGCACAGGAAAACACTACTGAAGAAAACAAAAACACAGAACCTCATACACCACCTACAGAAAATAACCAAAGCATTTACCGTCAAGCTAGAAGAACATCCAAACTCCCTCATCCACTCACTCACAGCACACATACCCAGACTCAAAAGACCTCCATTCTCCACTGTGCATCTCAGGGAAGGCAAGCATCATAGACTTCAACTCCCATTCAGCACCAGCAACAGTTCCAGTGAAGAAGAAGCAGACTAGCCACCATAAGGAAAACTGCAACAGAAAACCAGCGCAACAATAACTTCAACAACAATTTCAGTGTAATAACAGTGTAACTTTTAAAAAATGACAGTGCATCAGGGGTTTTTTTTACAGGGGGCTCCCCCCCTTTTTCCACACAGTGAAATAAATAAATTAAACAAAATAAGTGAAATACAGCAAGAGTAAATAAGGCGAAATCTCCTGAATCCTTAAATAAATAACTATAAGTACAATAGATAGTTAGCTAAAATAAACATATACAGTAACTTTAAAAGCCACGGTCATTAGTATTAAATTAATTTTCTAAAGAACTTAATAACTTTAATTCTAACTTTAACCTTAATCTTATAATAAATGTAGCCAGTGTAAATTCGGTATGACTTACCAAACAGGATAGATAGTAAAAAAAATAATAATAAAAAAATGTGCAGAGATATGTTGAAGTTGTTTACAAAAATAGCGTTTTGTTGAAAGGATCGCAGCTCCAGCACATGCTGCTATTAATAAAGGAGTTAAGCTCCGGGTAAAACACCGAAAAAAATTAACGCACTAGAAGGAGCGTGCTCTTTCCAGCCACTGGGTGTGACCACAAAAATTACATCATTCTGTATCCATGAGGGACTATCTCAGGATATGCCAAGTTCAACCCGTAGCTAGAATAAGACCTGGACTGATGAAAAGTTATCTTGTATCAACTTATATTATATTTATGTTAGAGTTTATAGATATCAAATTTTAATTCACAAAATGTAAATAAATGCATAGGCCTGTACTCTTAACAGGCAAAGTTTGAAACACCGCAGCAGTAAAAAATTATACCATAATAGAAGATAGAAAATGAGCATGTGAGGCCAAAGATTCAGGAATCGGTGCTGCGGTGCCGACGACCACCATCTTGTATTACACCACTATCTTGGAGTATGTTATCGTCTCCATCTTATATAACATCACAATCTTGTATTCTGTTATCGCCACCATTTTGGATTACATCATTGTCGCCATTTTGTATTATGTCGTCATTTTGTGTTACATTATAAATTTGTTTCCACCGCCATATTCTTTCCACCATCTTGTTTCCTAATTTCTCAACATTATTTCATGCCCTATAATTCCACCTTGATGTCTGCCATCTTGAATTGATTATTTAATGTCACTTTTTTTCATGTTCTGTCATTCCTTTTCCTCTTAGTCACCTTTCTTTCATACTCTATCATTCTGCTTGTTTCAATATTAATCGTTCTGTAGCCTGCTGATTACTCGGTCCCTTCGAACCGCCATCTTGGATTTTATTTTCCTTAGTTACCTTTCTTTCGTGCTCTATCATTCCATCTTGTTTCTTAATTACTCACCCTGTCGCCTGCTCGACCCCTATGATATCACCATCTATTAATTTCTAGAATTTTACAGGTATTACATTCATGCTCTTTCATTCCTTTTCACCTTAGATGCTTTCGCTCAACCCTGTCATCTCAGCATCGTGCACTGTCATTCCACATCGATTTAGTAATCTGCTGATTACCCTCTAACTATCATCTTGTTTTCCAATTATTTACCTTCGTTTGACTGCCATCTCGGATTTCATTTTCCTTAGGCACGTTCGATCCACTCATCAAACAAACCATCACATAGCCCATCCTCACTGTAAGACTTAATCACATGTGTAGAACTTATTTTTCACCACTTTTGTTCCATCTCACCTTTTAGGAATACTGTTACATTCATAGTGCGTGTGCGCCTTTGTATATATATAGTTAATGACTGCTGCATCTTATGCCATATAAGAAAATATTTATGGTAGGTTTATAAAAGTAAAGAGAAAAAAAAATATTTCTTTAAAAAAAATTATTAACGCCAATTTACAAGTTTAAAATAAAAAATTATAATTACAGTCTCTTTAATTTAGATCATACTATAATCTGTTAATATGCAGTTCAAGAAAGTCTACGCTAGCAAGTATCCAACCAGAACCCTTGGTCGTATATTCTTTTCCTTCACAACAAAGTTCTTCTTTCAAGGTCTCTGCAGCCTCTAGAATGCCATCAACATTGTACAATGCTTCATTCGCAGTCTTAAATTCTCGCCGGCTGATTGCTTCATCGAAAGGTCGAGGCTTTTTGTAAGTAAGTACACCCCAGTGAAACATTATATTTTATGGGACTTTCTTCAATTTATTCTGTTAATTGACTAGTTAACCTATGCTTAATTGGGCCGAGGTATGCACACATGTATTTCATACCTACAAAGTTATTTTAAATCACATAACAGGTTAATAATGCGTGAATGATGCAAAACAATGGACCCAGCACTTATGTCATGAAAACAAGTGGTCTTATATTGAGATGCGATTGCGGTAAACTCTCCGGTGAGAGGGCGGTTGGCTCTCCCCTCAGTGCATTAAAGATAATACAAATGTTCCGGTGGTTAATATATAAATATTGCAGTTAAATGATTGCAGCCTATATGCAGGTACTGAGGGGGCTCGCAGAGCGGGCGAACAACGCCATCGGTCTTGTCCGGTAGCTGAGACGAACTGGGGCGAGTCATGTCCTTTTTCGTCACAAGTGACGAGAACCGTCATCAAACGCCGAACCATGAAACATTACATGAACAGTATGTGATGTGATTATAATGATAAAAAATTATATAAATTAAATTAAACACATTGGTGACATCCCTGTTTATTAACAAATGTCTGTTAATGTTTAAGTGGTTGAGTTGATGGGGATGTCACCACACTAAATAATTTGTTATAATGGTGGAGGCCTTTAAAGACAATCTCCATTTTATAAAAAACCTAATTACTCTTATATAAATAAATACATCTTAGATAAGTTATAACATTTTCTCATAAAAGTGTTCGCATCTCACTTCCGATGACGCATTTGAATTACACTGGCTACAGCATTGCCAGGTGGCTGTCTCCTGAGTGGATGGACGAGTCGACCTGGGCAAAGGGGTGTGGAATGCCATGCTTGATTGCCATTTATACAATGAAAATCACTCCTGGCTGTAACCGTGAATGCGATTACTGTGTTCAATATGTTTGTGAAAATTCTGTATTCCACTGGACGACACTTTGGGGCACCTATATCTTCAGCTCTGGCCTACCAGCCAGTCAACGTCACCCAGTGGTGTGTTGCATCGTATTTAGCTGCGCGAGCTGCGAGGATGCAACGACCAATTGCCAGAGCTCCCAACGGCTGTGACTACGGGGTAAACATCGTTTCGGACAGCCTACCCACTTATTAAAAGAGTTATCTCTTGTAATACATGAGTAGGGTGGTTTCTTGAGTTGCATAATCCTTGTCGGCAAGAAGGTGCAATTTCGGTTCTTGTCGACCCGCACTACGCACTCTTGGCCTGATGTGGTTGGTGCGGCCCACTGTAGCTGGTGTAGTTGATGTGACTGCGGCATACAGAGTGGGCACATGGAACTCATGGACGCGTGGTTAACATCAAACAAATACTTGTAAGCTGTGAAGTTATAAGAACTTTAAACATATGGCCATACATGCTTTACAAGACTTTTAAAGGCAGTATTATATAGTCTGAATGGTTTGATTGGAATGTTTTTTTGGTAGATATATGGCATGGTGGTATGTCTGATAAGTATTTGGTTTTGAATATTTTCGTAGGAATGGATAGTTGGTATGTCCTGACAGTATTACCTGTCAGTATTGTTGGTCGGAATAATTGGTTGTAATATTTTGGCTCGATGTCTGGTAGGGCTTGCCTGTATGGTTAGCTGTTTTGCTGGCATTGTATGAAGATAAGTAATGGATGTTGTCTTTTCAAATGGGTTGTGTGGTGTGATATGGTCTATTAGTGTTGATGATTGGAATATTTTAGCTGGAATGTTTGTTTTGCTGGTCTGATGGGATGACCTATTGATACGACATTTCGGTATGGTGTATTTAGTCGGTGAGGATATTCTGTATGGTGTGATGGTATTATCTGCCTAAGTGACAAGTATGACATGGAGGTACTGGTGTCAAGTATTTAGTTCGAATATTTTTGTTGGAATGGCTGGCTAGAATGTTCTGACAATATGATCAATGGGCATTGCTGGTCAGGTGGTATAGGTGATTTTACTTGTTGATATGTACTTTTGTTACTTAATTTTTTTTTGTATGGTTGGTTCATTTCTAATAACTTGGACTATGGGTAACAACTTATGTTATGATTGGTTCAAGTATTTGAGGTTTCACGTGATTGAATATCATATCGGAATATTTCGTAGGGATAGTTGCTTGGTTTGTGTTTTACAGAAAATATGTTATGGCAGTTGATGTTCTGTGATGGTTGAAAAATCTGGTTTGATGGTTGGTGGCGTCTGACCATATGGTCGGATAATATTTCATAAATCATCACTGGTGCGAATGCTGGCTAGCATATACACTTGAGAGCCAAAAAAACTGGTATAGACACGCATATGCAAATAACAGAGGTATGGAACCAATCAGAGTAACGCGATGCGGTCGGCAGTGCCTATATAAGAAAACAATCGTCAGGCAAAGTTGCTAGATCGGTTCCTGCTGCTCCAATGGCAGGTTATCAAGATTTAATTGAGTTTGAATGTGGTGTTGTAGTCGGCGCACGAGAGATGGGACATAGCATCTCCGAGGTAGCGATAAAATGTAGATTTTCGCGTACGATCATTTCATGAGTGAACCGTGAATATCGGGAAGCCGGTAAAACATCAAATCTTCTACATCGCTGTGGCCTGAAAAAGATCGTGAACGAACGGGACAAACGACGACTGACGAGAATCATTCAACGTGACAGACGTGCAACCATTTCTCAAATTGGCACAGATTTCAATGCTAGGGCATCAACAGGTGCCAGTGTGCCAACTATTCAATGGACCATCATTGATATGGGCTTTCGGAGCCGAAGGCCTACTCGAGTACCGTTGTTAACTGAACGACACGAAGCTTTACGCCTCGCCTGGGCCCGCCAACACTGCCATTGGACTGTTGATGACTGGAAACACGTTGCCTGATCTGACGAGTCTCGTTTCCAATTGTATTGGTCGAATGGACGTGTACGGGTATGGAGACATCCTCATGAATCCATAAACCGTACATGTCAACAGGAGACTGTTCAAGCTGGTGGAGGCACTGTCATGGTATGGGGTGTGTGCAGTTGGCGTGAAATGGGACCCCTGGTGTGTCTAGATACGACTCTAACAATTGACAGATACGTAAGCATCCTGTCCGATCACCTGCACCCATTCGTGTCCATTGTGCATTCCGACAGACGTGGACAATTCCGGCAGGACAATGCGACACCCCACACATCGAGAGTTGCTACAGAGTGGCTCCAGGAACACTTTTATTCATGGTTTGAATTCCCTCCTGCGCACCTTCAAACAATAGTCGAGTCCCTGCCACGTCGTCTTGCGGCACTTCTGTGTGCTTGCGGGGGCCCTACACGATATTAGGCAGGTGTACCAGTTTTTTTGGCTCTTAAAGTGTATAATTAAAATTGTATCTATATAAGCGACGATCCTCTGTACGGCAAATAAAACATTTTCATAATAAGTTTCAGCAACAAAAATAAATTATTTTCAATTGGCAATGCTTTTTGCATCGTGCTGATGTATAATAGTACCGAAATTTTGTATATTCGCGAGACTACACATAACCTTGTAGCTGCCAGAGTACTTTGAGTGATATTTTAAAGAGACATTGTCAAAAGGTTCAGCATTAAATCTATACTAATAAAATGGGCTCATGCACCACAATTAGTACCACACACAATGCAATTAGCACCACATTTAGTACCACACGCACTGAGATTGGCACTGTATGCTGAAATCTTCTTCAATATTCTTGCTGAATATAATTAACTTTCCTTCAGAATGTGGTATGATGAATCCTGCTCCTGGTCCTGCTCCTGCTATTGCTCTTGCTCCTGCTCCTGCTCTGTATCGAAATGTGCTGCTTTGCACTAAACATATTGAAAGATTAACACGTTCAAATATTGAAATATTGATTGAATGGTTTAATAAAATATTCACGGAAAGAATGAAAGTTTGGTTAAAAAACTAGAAGGAAAATGTTTAAAGACTGGAAGATTTTTTTAAAGGTTGAAATATTTGTTTAAAGATTTAGCATGTCTGTATGGCTAATTGCTTTTGCTGGTATTCTCTGGTGGCAAGGTCTGTAGAAATTGATGGTATTAAATTAGGTTATGACCTATGAGCAGTGGTAATTCGATTGTTTGGCTGGAATATTTGATTTGCTCGTTTGGAGGTGTCTCTTGCTTGTATGGTCTGTTAGCATGGTTGAAATTTATGATTTCATTCTTTGGTTGACAGTTTTTTTTGTATCCTTTGCTTGTTTGGTCTTTTGGTAAGGTAGTAGCGATGTTTTTGGAATGTGTGAGTGGGATATTTAGTAGGTTGAGGCAGGTATTAGGGCAAGTTCTCTTTTTTATGGAATAACTTGCTAATATTGTTTATAGATGTGGCATTATGTATGGCTCGATTGTATTCCTGAGTTATGGTTGTTCATACAACAACCAGTGCGATATGGTTGACTGTTAAGCAGGAACGAAGGAAATGTGACAGGTAAGTGGTTGGAATGATGACTTGAATAGTACATTAGTCAGCCTGACAATATTCATTATACTGTATGGGTTCTCTACGCTATTGTAATAGTTAGTTCGTTTCTATTATATGTTTTAATTGACTCGGTGTTATGACTGGATTGTACATTTGTTGTTGTCAAGGACAAACTGTTTGATGAAATGTTTGGCAGATGTGCTTGACTAGTATTGCAATATGAGATTTTTGTTAGCATGGTCTCTGGACATGTCTCCATGGTCGGTTGTCTCTTTTAATGGTTTTAATGATAATATTAATATAATATAGTATTGCCAAATGGTACGAACTCGCTTGTATGGTTTGATTACTTTTATGGCTGTTTGAGTATCAAAAAACTGAAATTGGTGGTATTGTGTGTTATTTTCTGATGGTATGACTGGTACATCTCGATGAAATGACCTATTGGTATAACTTGACTGTACAAGTGGTTTTGCTTGTATGACTGTTTGGACTTGTTGGAGTGTTCTATATGTATTGAATTTTATATATGGTTGGGTCGATGGCAGGTTCATTTAGAACGATTTTTAGTTCTTCACTGTTGTATGGCTAATACATATTGTTAGTTTGATTGTATTGTAGGTATAGCTGTTATGTTAATGTGATACGACCTGATCACATATTTCGGTTGGTTTGACGGTATGCCAAGAGTGTAGCTTCGAGGGTGTGGCGACAATGGTTTAACTGTACGATTAGTTTGTATGGGCAGAGTTGTTTGATTGTATCTTTAGTTAGAATGAGAGATGAGAGAATCCTTAGCTGGTATGCTTAGTTAGTAATATTGGATGGTATGATAAGTTAGTCTGGTATCTGAGAACTAACTAAGTATGTGTGGGTGCCGTAGATGTTAAATTGATGGTACAGAAGATATGATAGCTTGGTTGGAATTTATGATTGGAATATTTTGGTTAGTTGGACTGATGGCATGACTTGTTTATACATATAGCTGGTGATGTTAGATGGAATGGCAGTCGATATGGTACTGGGGTTGTTATGATTGATATGTATGTATGAGATTGGTGTTTGATATGGTCTGTACGGCTGGTATAATCGACTGATTTGAGCAGTACCAAAAGATTAGTTGGTATGGTATGATGTTGATATATTGCTTATAATATTGTATGTGTATGGCGTGACTGTGGTTGGTACAGTACTGTTGACTGGTAGGGTAATTTGTTTTAGGTTTGTTATGCATGAGTTATGGTAGTCGACATGGTTATTGGTATATGTAGATGGTTGGTGTAATCAGCTGGTTTGTTTGTCTGGTTTGTTTGTTGCTATGTTTGGTTATTATTGCACCTTGAATATTTGGCATGTGTGTGTTGGTGATGATGCTATTACAAACATATTATAGTTTTATTTTTTGTATATTTGAGTAGGTATGAGCTATATTGTAGTTGCAAAGTATTTTTTTCTGGTGACAGTCGATATGATTTTTTTTTGGTAAGGCTAGTGTGGACTGAACAGTTGAGGTGTGCTTGAGTTATGTGGGGGTATGGGTGTTGAGTATATGTGGTGTCGGTTGGTAGAGCAGATGGAATGGGTGTTATGTTATGGTCTGATCTCAACTGTATGGTTGCTTGGTACGCTTGAGCATTGATAGATGGTGTGATTAGTGTGTTAGGTGGTATGGCTGATTAGTAAAGACTGAATTTTTCTTGGAGTTATACGAGAAGGTATGTTGTTTGGCCTGGTATACGAAATACATATGTACATACCTCGGCCCAATTAAGCATAGGTTAACCAGTCAATTTACAGAATGAATTGAAGAAAGTTCCATAAAGTATAATGTTTCGCTGGGGTATACTTACTTACAAAAAAACCTCGACCATTGGATGAAGCAATCAGCCAGCGAGAATTTAAGACTGCGAATGAAGCATTGTACAATGTTGATGGTATTCCAGAGGCTGTAGAGACCTTGAAAGAAGAATTTTGTTGCGAAGGAAAAGAATATGTGAATAAGGTTTCTGGTTGTATCCTTGCTACCGTATACTGTCTTGAACTGCATATAAACAGATTATAGAATTATCTCAATTAAAGAGACAGCAGTAATAATTTTTTTATCTTAAAATTGTAAATGTGTGTTAATAAAATTTTTTTAAAGAAATGTTTTTTATTTTTTCTTTACTTTTATAAGCTTACCATAAATATGTTCTTAAATGGCATAAATGCAGCAGTCATTAACTAAATGTACACAAACACGCACGCGCACTATGAATGTAACAGTATTCCTAAAATATGAGATGGAACAAAAGTGGTGAAAAATAAGTTCTACACAAGTGGTTAAGTCCTACAGTGAGGATGGGCTATGTGATGGTTTGTTTGATGAGTGGATCGAAGGCAACTAAGGAAAATGAAATCCGAGATGGCAGTCGGACGAAGGTGAGTAATTGGGAAACAAAATGGTATTTAGAGTATAATCAGCAGGCTACTAAATTGATGTGGAATGACAGTGCATGCTGCCAAGATGACAGGGTTGAGCGAAGGCGACTAAGATGAAAAGGAATGAAAGAGCATGATTTTAATAACTGGAAAATTCTAGAAATTGTTTTGATGGTGATGTCGTAGGGGTCGAACAGGCGACAGGATGAGTAATTGATTTATGCGGTTTTAGAAACACGTTGCCTATGTCGATAAGTGCGCTCAGTTCTCCATAGTGTCCAAGTCGTGATGCAGAAGAAAAATTATTAAATATGCAATGCTGTTTCAGCTACAACGTATGCCCAACATCTCTAGGCTATAATTTAAATTACTTTCGAACGGAGAATATCGGGCTTTGCAACTTTGATTGTGGGAGGGGAGTTGAGGGTATTTTATGTTTTATAATTAACGAAATTATAATGTATACATGTTGTTTTACTAATTTTTTAAAACAAGAACTTGGTGATAAAATAAAATTATTAGAAACTGATACAGATTTTGTAATTGTTGAAATTGAGACTGAAGTTGTTTATGAAGATAAGAAAAATAATATGGAATATTTTAATACACCTGATTATAAAATTGACTGAATGTCACAAGTAAATTAGAATTTTACAAAACCCTTTAAAGATGAATAATTACGAGTTACAGTCCGAGAATTTATTTGGCTTTGATAAAAAATTTAAGCTTTTAGAAGTTATATCAAAGGAAATAAATTTTGTAAATGAATTAAACATTTAATATATAAAAATGAAATTAGAGCTATATAAGGATTGTTTAATGATTAGTGAAACAACCAAATCACTTTATGAAATTGAAGGGTACATGGGCAAAAAGATGAATGTCAATATTTGCTAGTTTTGAGTAAACTGCAATTGAAGCTATAAACTTCTCCCATGGAATTGTTACTTCCAATGCCTGTTTTTTCGGAATCTCAACTCTTTTAACCATTATACTTTGGCACGCCAACAATGCTGACAATTCTCTATCAGATGACACCATAATATTATCTTCTGTAAAAATTGACAATCATCCTTTTTCCCGTAGACCCTTCAATTGTTACAAAACATTTATTATTATAAATCATTGAATAAACGAAAATATCATTATCAGCAAACAATGATAAAATGTTTTCAATTGATAATATAAACACATAACCGTATAAATATAACTATATTTTTAAAAGGATAAAACTATATTTAAATATTAAAAATTTAAAAAGAGTTTTATTTAACGAAAACAGAATGCCAAATTTTCTTTTTTTATATTTAAAATAGAGGAAAATTTGAACGGTATTTCTTGTGATTAAATTTATAATCCCAACCATTGCAACAATATAAATATATAACACCTTTAAAATAAGCAAATTTAATATATCGATAATCATTTATAATAGATTAAAAATAATTTTGAAATGATTAATGCTGTTATCAATAAATGTTTCACTTTTTATAATTTTATAATTAATAAGCTACGATAGTGATCGTCTCCATTTAATAAAATAATTTCAATAAGGAATTTAAATTTACCTCGAATATAACAGTGTTTGCGTAAGTTCATCGATGAATCCACCAGTGGTTGACATACTGATGTACACCGGTTGAGGCATTTTTCGAACATCAGGTTGATTTTTAGTGGAATTTTTGTCTGCTTCCGGAAACATATAAATACCATTACACACAAATTCAAACGTTTTCATCGCCAATTTGTAAAATTCGAAGTCCGAATTCTTTTTGTATATTTTGGAATGCTTGAAAATTACGAATTNTTGTGTTTTTTTTTTTTTTTTTTTTTTTTTTTTAGAGAAAGCACTTGAAAATTCATCGGTTGATATTTTGGTGGATTTCCACCAGATCTACCGAATTTTCCGGCTGGTTGAACTGGTTGATCAATCGGTTTAACCAAACTCAACCGAAACAGTAATTTTCGAACGTCCAGTGTGCATCGTTGGATGTACTGGTGAACTTTTGAGAACGCTGTTAGATTACTTCGATATCAGAACCATCGAAATCAATAAAATTTATATTTTCACCTCTTATTTCTAAAATAATTTTAATAATCCTTTGATTTATAATTTTATAAAATAATGGCTATGAAGCTTCGTAAACAACGAATCGTGAATTCCAAACATTGATTTTGGTCCAAAACTAACAATAATATCCTTTACTGAGTTAAATAATTTCATCATATCATATTAACATATAATATGCCAAATTAAAATGAACACTTGTAGTTTTTTAATGTTATAAAAATTCTTAAATGTTATTAAAATAATTGTGAGGAAATAATTCATTTACATGGATTATCTAAGTCCAGTTTCTTCTCCCATAGAGTCTGAAGCATTAGTTTTTAGCTCAAGGTCGCAGGGTCACAGAAACCTATGGTGATTCATCATGGCGAGAACATTTTTTTTCATAAGTGATTTTTGAGTAGAATCACAGAGCACTGGCTCCTTCCTGCTGACCTTACAGCAATTTATTTTTCATAGAGGAAGGCCAAGCATAATTTATAATGATAATGCCACTTGTTTCCGAGGGGCTGCGAATGCATTCGAAGCCCTCGACTGGAATACGATGGAGTTTTACAGCTCATTTGAGAGAATCACATGGAGTTTTAACCCACCAACAGCCTCAAGGTGTGGTGAACTCTACGATAGGATGGCGCGGACACTAAAGCGAATTCTTCGGTGAATCCTGGGGAGAGCTTCATTGACTTCAGATGAGTTGTATAAAATTCTCTGCGAATGTAAAAGACTTTTGAATTTCAGACACATCACAGATAATTCTGATATCAATCAGAACCCTGTAGCTTTGATGTCAGCTCCCTTCCTACAGGATATCCAGAGCAGTGGAACATTGGATGTTGATGCGATTGAGGATGCAGGCCGATACGCCTGCAACGTCGTTGCTACAGACACAAGCTGAGGGAATGACTACAAGCCAGACTTCACTCTGAATACTTGGGAAGCCTGAAACGGACACTCAAGAAGAGTTCTAGTTAGTCAATAGTTGGGGAAGAAGTGCTCATTGGATCTTATGACAAAAAATTATGAAGTGGCCTCGTGGTCGTGTATGAGACATCATTCAAGGACATGTTGGAAAAGTAAGAGTGCTTCAATTGAGAATGGCAAAAGTGACAATGGTTCGCCCATTGTAACACGCGTTTAGCTCTTAGAGATAGGAGTGAGGCCTGCTGATGCTGAGGGTGTTGAATGCGAAGATAAAGAAGGTGGGGTAACTCATGCTACTAACTATCTATTGTTTTTAGCAGTTACCGGTGATGAACTTCGTCAGACCCAGTGTGGGAGTAAAAAAAGATCCATGTCGGTTAAATCTGTGGTTTTGTCTTGTTATTTGTAAACCTGTCAGTTCAGTACTTACTTTTGTAAAAATTCATAACGTTACTTTTAGCCCTCTAAAATGTATTTGAGAGAACAACTAATGGCCTAAATAGTGTATGTATTTAGACACACGAGACTTACTAACTTATCCTACACTTCCACTAGACAAAAAGAGGGTTCTTTTTCACATGGATGTAAATACACTGTTTTCGTCTGTGGTGACCCCGGTCTCTGATCAGGCTGTATTCCGAAGTGTTCTCCCTGCTTGATCACATATGCATAGTGCCAGCCAGCTAATCTGTTTCTCAACACATTTCTTTTCTGTGTGCATTAGAATTTGCCTAACCGAGTTATGGTTTTAATATGATGTGATGTGAATGTGTGTGGGGTAACAGTGGCGTAGGAATGATCTTCGTCTGGAGGTCGATATAAAGTATTGAGTATGAGTTTGGCCGGNATATATATATATATATATATATATATATATATATATATATTTCAACAAGGCAATTCAATTGTAATCAAAATAAAATATTGTAACAGGACTTTTTCATAAAATTATACACTCAATCATTTAATTTAGTTAATGATCAAGACACACGTTTCAAGTTCATACATTTCAAAACAATCTTGCGAGCCGATTTGGCCATTTCATTGATAACTTCACAAGCATTTAAAGGGATATTTCTGTGAACTCATAGCACTACAAGTCCATTTGATCTTGATAGAAATGTAGTGTTTCTCAGGTAGGTTTTCATCCGTTTCAGAGAAGAAAATGATCTCTCCGCGGTGAATGTCGAAACTGGCAGTGTGTACAAAATTTAAAGAAGCTTGAAAATACTGGGAAATTCTTACTATCACAAATTTTCAAATCTTCTATNTTGAAAATACTGGGAAATTCTTACTATCACAAATTTTCAAATCTTCTATTTGCAGATTTACACGTCATATTTACCTTTGCTAACCTCGTTTTCCAAAGCCTCAACTCACCATGCGAATTTGTTTGGACCATTGGTGCATAATATTCTGTTAAATGCTAATACATTGTTCTCTCATTTTCTGTCGTATCACTTTCAAGGAGACCCACAAAACCATCAAACACTGGCTTGTGGTTAACAAATCTTTCTCCTAGCTAACTAATAAAAAAATCAACATAAGGGTTAAAAATAGCCAGTTTATAGTAATCTTCTAATCTACTTGTAACAATATTTGTCTTATTTTTTTAAACTTTGAAATTCTTTTCACCGACTCCTCTACTCCCAAAGAGTTTACCACTGACTTCGCCTGTTTATAAACAACCTCGAATTCTTGTTGAATGGTCTGTGATTCTTTTTCATTTTTCTATGACAGCATCTTCGGCAATCGTAACAGCTGTTTTCAAGTCCAAGGATTCTTTCTGGAATTGCCTATGTAGGGGCAACCCATATCCAAACACTTCATGAATTACAAATAATGATACAAAAAATTCAAAGTCCATTGCATTGATTAAAATTTGTGCATCTGTTGATGTTGTGTCATTCCATCTGCAAATTTCTTCTACATCTTCGAGCGTATATTCTAAAAACTCAATGAAATCATGTACTGCATCATATTTGGCTATCCATCTCGTAGCACAAAGTCTCTTCAGAGATCCNCTAAAAACTCAATGAAATCATGTACTGCATCATATTTGGCTATCCATCTCGTAGCACAAAGTCTCTTCAGAGATCGTGCACTTGGGGAGGCATCACTGTTTTCAATTACTTTTGATAATACTGCCTTTAGCTCAGAAGTGTTTCGAAAGTCANTGCACTTGGGGAGGCATCACTGTTTTCAATTACTTTTGATAATACTGCCTTTAGCTCAGAAGTGTTTCGAAAGTCATAGATTTTTTCCACAGTTCCAAGACAGTTCCTCACTGCTTGATTTTCACTAGATTTTGTGATGGCCATATTAAGAGGATGTGCAGCACGGTGCACATAAATAGTCTTAGGGTATATTTTCTTGATGATAGATTGTACATCATTATATTTACATTACATGTTACCTGCACCATCGTATCTCTGGCCAATTAGATTATCACAATCTATACCACACTGAATAAGTCCATTAAGAATGATTACTGGCAAGTCCTGTCCCTTCAAAAAGTTTGTTTCGAAAAACTGCAGAAGGTCCTTTTTTATCTCACAACTACTGTTCTTATGTCTCACACAAATAGCAACTTGCTCTACATTAGACATGTCTATTGTTTCGTCTGACAAAACAGAGAAACACTTAGGGTAATTGATTTTAGAAATCACTTATTTCAAAATAATCTGATTGCAGCANCGTCTGACAAAACAGAGAAACACTTAGGGTAATTGATTTTAGAAATCACTTATTTCAAAATAATCTGATTGCAGCACTCTATAATTTCATTTTGTATAGTAGGACATAGGTATTTACTTCTCTCTCCTACACTTGTAACACAGCCTCCCAACACTGAGCATAAGTTATTGTCCCCAGTAGCTCTATATTTTATGATGGTACGAATGTTACTGCCTCTTCTGCTGTCAATGTCCCCCTTATCTATTTTACCACTATCACGATGGCCATGTATTGATATTTCTTGTCTGCCTCACAAAATGATGCTCTTAATAATAGGNCTATTTTACCACTATCACGATGGCCATGTATTGATATTTCTTGTCTGCCTCACAAAATGATGCTCTTAATAATAGGTTCCAAGTACTTCCTATTTTTTAATTGGTTCTTCCCTGTCTTTATCAATTTTGTTTATAATAGACTGGGATCTGTGTTCAACAAAGTTCAAAAAGTACAATGCTTTTGAAACACTTTCCATATGGCACGTGCATTCAGAATCCTGCCTGATAATTTCCTTTGGCTTCCTCCAATTCTTTTATTTCGACTTTACCAACTGGCCTAAACCTTGACTGCTTATCCCTCCCATACCAGCAAATACAACACAATATTTACAAAAAGCCCCTTGATAATTTACCGAATATGATAGCCAGTCAAACTCCTTTAGCCACTGATATTGAAATCTCAGCTTTGATTTTTTATCTTTGTATCTCTTAACTAGGAAGAAAATATAAAATTTTTTAGTGGCACCTACGAATTTTGAAGTACCTGCCCTTTTTCATCTTCATTTAATTTCTTATTCACAAACAAGGAAATGTTTACACGAGCAGTCACCTTAGGTTCATGCGCAGCAAGTGGTATTGTAGTGTTGCTTTTGATCAAGCACAACACCTCGACCTCAGGCTCATTATTGGATTAACTTGCTGTTGCATNGCTTTTGATCAAGCACAACACCTCGACCTCAGGCTCATTATTGGATTAACTTGCTGTTGCATATTGTCTTTTGGTCTTGACATCATTAAACCCATCATTTTCAATATCACTAACACAGTAATTTTAGTTTTTTTTTTCTTTTCGGATCCCATTAAAAATATCCGGTCAGTTTACTTTGCGAAATAGTATGGGAAACAAAAATTGTCAACAAGAGTCACAATACGCAACCAATGCTCAATTTAAACACATCACAACGAAATGTATTCATGTAACACTTACGAAATTTTTAGTACTTACGTAGATATAAACTACATGGTCACGGCATGGATATCACCACAAATTCTGCTGCTTGCTGGGCGAAAGCCAATTATCGGCTTTCTTTGATGCTGCTTTTACTCAAGTGAGCACGAGTGGTACTAGCAGTCAGCAGAGAAACAACAAACAAATTAGTTCCAGGGATATTATTTTTCTCTCTGCACACATGCTTGAAAATATCTTGATTGGCTCACGCATTGAACAAAAAAATGAAAGCAACCATACAGAAAAAAAGCAACATTTTCCATGAGATGCGGAANAGTTCCAGGGATATTATTTTTCTCTCTGCACACATGCTTGAAAATATCTTGATTGGCTCACGCATTGAACAAAAAATGAAAGCAACCATACAGAAAAAAAGCAACATTTTCCATGAGATGCGGAAAAAAGAACAGTGAGTATTATTTGACAGACACGGAAAAAAGTAATAACGTAGTGGCAAAAGGCAGGAAATGTTTTNAAAAAAGAACAGTGAGTATTATTTGACAGACACGGAAAAAAGTAATAACGTAGTGGCAAAAGGCAGGAAATGTTTTGAACGTGAAAAAAGGGGGGTTATACCCTCTCCCCTACAATTCCTACGCCACTGTTGGGTAAAATACTATTTCGTAGAAAAACAACCTCTCTCCCTATTATTAAACCTTATATTCGTGTAATTTACATACAATTCTCTGTGATATGATTAATACACATAAGAAAAAACTTGCAGTGTTATTTTAAATAATCTTGATAAGATGAACTAAAAATATATGGATTCGGGAAGATACTGATTAAAGAGTATAAAGCCTCCCGCTGCATTTTCTCTTTTCCTAGAGTAAAGCGTTAAATTAAAACAGTGAGTGTTATACTTGGAGTGTAACATTACCTTATCTCACGCACTCTCGTGCATATTACCTTTAGACGTGGGATGCGTTTCTAGGGTTCAGAAAGGTTTCATTGTTGGCAGTTGAGTTAAGCATTATTGAGTTGGAAATAAAAGCATGCAGTGGATATCAGTATTTATGTAGGGAGCCAGTATCCTTAGAGCATGATGTATGCGGAGTCTCGTGAGCTGTACGTCCATCTGGCCTACTTGGGGCATCTGCTTGTAAAAATAGTATATGGTGGTGCAGTGGTCAGTCCATTTAAGCCTACCTATAAGGGTTGAGGGCGCCTGTAAACGCCAGTAAAACCGAGAGTGATTCTGTTATGGCCAACTCACGTGCCATTATTTATTAAATAGGTATTCGGGTGCAAATGGATTCAGCTCCCGACGCCTTCATAAAGAACCACAGTGCAAAATAGCGAAAACAAAATAGCGAATAGGGTGAGTGAGTGAAGAGATTTTTGTGATCTTAACATTGAAGTCTTGAGAGCAGATAGGATTGAGCGAGGTGAGTATGGAGCATCGCCGTAATGAAATGGTGGGGGAAACGGCAGATCCTCTAAAAAACCTGCCGACTGGAGGCATCGTCTGGTACGATTTGCGGGTGTGAAAATCCAGGAGCTACCCTGCCCAGTTCGTCTGGGTGGGAAGCGAATAATCCAACCACTATACCTCCATGACCTCCCATACATAAGGATTATCATGTTTAATACCAGTAATTTTAGTTAAAAAGTGATGCTCTCGATAGTGGGCTGAGGTATTTTTTGCCTGCTCGTGTAAACAAAGCACATTATTCATACAGTTTTCTTTACAATCTCTTTCGACACACACCTGCAACATTTTCCTAAGCTAGAAAAGCAATGTCGTTATTTTTCACCANTTTCTTTACAATCTCTTTCGACACACACCTGCAACATTTTCCTAAGCTAGAAAAGCAATGTCGTTATTTTTCACCAAATCAGCGTCACTGAGTTCGTTTTAACCATATTTTTTATGTATTTGCAATACCTATGTATAATTTGGAACACTTTCTTTTTCCATTTGCGCATATTTCACGCATACATTACGCCGTAGTGACAAAAAATGCATATTTATTTCTACTTTGTGTCTAGCCGCCTTGTTTCGTTTTATTCGAGTCTTTGTACAAGTCAGAAGTGGTTAAAAAATGAGCTATGCCTTGAGCATGCCCCCTTCACGAAGATCGTCTTGTTTGTAGACTATGAAATGTAGTGCAGAAAAAAACACTTTGTAAGATGGTCTTGACCAAGACTGTTTTAAGCCCAGCCTTGAGATTTGANATGAGCTATGCCTTGAGCATGCCCCCTTCACGAAGATCGTCTTGTTTGTAGACTATGAAATGTAGTGCAGAAAAAAACACTTTGTAAGATGGTCTTGACCAAGACTGTTTTAAGCCCAGCCTTGAGATTTGACTATGAATACGACCCTAGGGTGGGATTTGTCTTGTTGTCCCACCTAATTATGAACGTGTTTCATTATAAATCTTTACACCAAAATGTCCACCTTATTGTTTTTGTCAAAGTTGATGGCTCTCAACCAGTAAACGGCCTACATTATAATCTCTAATCNAAAATGTCCACCTTATTGTTTTTGTCAAAGTTGATGGCTCTCAACCAGTAAACGGCCTACATTATAATCTCTAATCAGAAATTCAGCAACACCAGTACCAGCTATATAATATGTATATTTTACAATATGGGGTTTCTTTCCCTTCCTAAATTGTACAGTGGCAATTTTTTTGTATACTGGAAAAATTCTTTTTTTTTTTTTTTTTTTCAGAGCGCAAGTTTGCTTCAGCATGGCTAATAAAACTGCAGAATGAAAACAATCCACAATCTGCGCACATGAGAAATGACTACATGAAGATACTTTTTTATTGCCTAGCTCAACATCGCTTAATAGAACCATTTTCTAAACCTCCAGTTATGGGGGCGCCTCTTCAAGATTTGCCACCAGGTGTTAGGGTATGTTACACTATCTTTGCTATAGGGTTAGCATAATGCATATTTGTACATAAAATTCTATCGTTTATTTTTAGGTATCACATAAATGTTATTTTTTTGACTGTGTGTATAAAACCTTAGAAATATATTTAAGTTCATTTAAAAAGTTGGTCACATGTGACTAAGCAAAATAATTCTCATTGGCACCTTATATTACATGTGAGAAACGCATTTGGAAAATATTACATTATCCAATATCTCATTGAGAAGTTAGAAAAAATAAATGTATACTGACCGACAAAGAAAGAGAAGCATCCAGAAGAAATTGTCCAAATTGGATGTAATATGGTACATATGTGTACTATCACAAGGTATGCAGATATGGATTAACNCCAGAAGAAATTGTCCAAATTGGATGTAATATGGTACATATGTGTACTATCACAAGGTATGCAGATATGGATTAACTTATAACATCTAAAATGACCATCACAGTAAATGAACGGTTTCATCATTATTGTAATGAAAGCAATATAAGATGTTTGTGGATAGTCAGTCAGTCAATGTTGTGAAGGAAGGTCACTGAACAAAGAGAAGGCTTCGTGTATTAGACAACATTGCCATCACTTGACCATTCAAATTTCCAGGTATATGGCCCATTATGTTGAGACAATGGCCCTATGGTTGAACTAGTGAATAAATGAGGGTACTCACACCTATCATGAAGGTTCTGNTATATGGCCCATTATGTTGAGACAATGGCCCTATGGTTGAACTAGTGAATAAATGAGGGTACTCACACCTATCATGAAGGTTCTGGTTGACCTAAACAGAGCACACATTGGGTGAATCGCCATAATGTGCACCAAGCATTATTCAACCACATGACATCGGCACTTGCTATCCGAAAGAAATTACTGTATGCTCTANGGAAGGTCACTGAACAAAGAGAAGGCTTCGTGTATTAGACAACATTGCCATCACTTGACCATTCAAATTTCCAGGCATGTGGCCCATTATGTTGAGACAATGGCCCTATGGTTGAACTAGTGAATAAATGAGGGTACTCACACCTATCATGAAGGTTCTGGTTGACCTAAACAGAGCACATATTGGGTGAATCACCATAATGTGCACCAAGCATTATTCAACCACATGACATCGGCACTTGCTATCCGAAAGAAATTACTGTATGCTCTATAAAACCACATGTCATCCTGATATGTTTAGGTGACTGGCATCAATCGGACTACATGTTAATTGACTTATGTTTAGGCTGCCATTAACATGAGAGCGAGACATGCAGTGATGTGATAAGTGATGTTGCACCAAATTCAATGATTAATCTCGATTCTGTATGACCACGGATGACTGTCGTGTACAAATATGATGACACCAGTGCTGGAGGAACTATCCTGTCAATGTTGTGAAGAGACATACCCGCATTACTCCTGGCATCATGTATAAGGAGCCGTAAAGTATGAAATCACGTAATCTATTTTGTGATTCAAGGAACCCTGGCAATATAACGACAGTAAAGTAACATCCTGTTTCCTTATATGTTATTGCAAATGATATAGCACCCTGTTATTTTTTCAACAAGCTAACATTCGTATACACATGGCACATGTGCCTAAGGAATGTCTGTGTCATGTTGAGTTACTCCACGCCAGCAACGTGCCCCAATCTGGCCCTCAGAGAATTTAACTAGCATTATCTTTATTAGCATATATATTTCCTAGGTTCTTGTGTTTCTTTTTCGTTAACAAATAAGAGAGTCATTTTCGTAATTGTCATTCTTTATTTTAAACGAATAGTTCGTTATTTATGATGTTCACTTTGTTGTCACCGATATAAAATTTCTGCCCATCTCTCCTTAACCCATATTTTTCATTATAACATTAACACATCCAGACATTTCTTTTCCAAGATTAATAACTGAAGTTAATAATTATCTTGGTGCCGATCTGCAGAATATCGAGGGCGAATTACAAAAGTTGTAACCTACTTTCCTCAGGAAAGGATATAATGCGCTCTACTACTTCCTTTTGAACCGCACTGGCATGTGTATCCAAGCCCAAATAGGCGGTATGTCTTATTGTCATGGAAACGGCATATGTTAAGAGTACAAAATCGTCTCTACATAATGACTTTATGTCGTCGGCAGAGCTGGTGGCATGAAATGCAGGCAAATGTAAGCACATGGCAGAATAAACTAAAAACATCCCCCTGTGGACCAGATACCTTCAGGGGATAAAGTCGCTGTATGGTTTTCAACATCTCGCCTGACACTGACTTTACATGTGCCACTCTAACTTTGCCAACTTTCTCTGGGAACATGTTTCCCCTCTTAGTCATGTGTCAGTACATTATTTTTATTACCATCACTGCAAACAAGAAACACGCCACTATCTTTGATATCTTGGTAACGTCCTCATTCTCCAAGTAATTCCATGAGTGGACTCAGGTATTCTGCTCTCAATCTCACCTTCAAATTGTTATGGAGGCATTGCCGATAACGAAATCTATTTTTATAGGTTCGTTTCCTCTAAGTGATTAATATCAACNGGTAACGTCCTCATTCTCCAGGTAATTCCATGAGTGGACTCAGGTATTCTGCTCTCAATCTCACCTTCAAATTGTTGTGGAGGCATTGCCGATAACGAAATCTCTTTTGATAGGTTCGTTTCCTCTAAGTGATTAATATCAACAACGCCCACCATTTGCAAGTGCTGTATGAACATTGCTGGTGTCAGTGGTACAATATATTTTGGGTTCCCTGGCATCTAGGCCTCTAACTTATATGTAAGCACATGGCAGAATAAACTAAAAACATCCCCCTGTGGACCAGATACCTTCAGGGGATAAAGTCGCTGTATGGTTTTCAACATCTCGCCACTACACCACCTAGCAGCTATGGATGTATTAAATTTTCATTGAATTTGCAACAAAACATTTTCTCTTTCAATCACTTTTGAATTTAGAGTTTCAAATAAATTGACTGCGCCTGAGAAATATGTCCCAATATCGCTTTACATAGTCTTAGACCTACCTCGAACAGCAATAAATTTATGAAGGCTAAGAAAAAAGTGGCTTGTGCTAAGAAACATAGGAGTTTTCAATACATAGCTTTAACCATTTGAAATCTTAAGGAAATTATCTGTGTCTTGCACCCATCCCGAAGAACCAGTGGCACCCCAAGATATAAAACAGTGGCTTCAAATGGGGCTGCATCTCTTTCTCTATCTTCAAGCAAAACTACAGGAGCAGCACAGATCACTTTTCCTCCACATCTTTTGCATTTCTCAAAATTTAAGAGAACATTATAAATAGTCCGCCTCCTTATATGAATACAAAATCTCTCATGCAGGTTATACAAAAGGACTTTAACTCCTGCATGGCAATTTTCTTGTACACTCTGAAAATCAAAAGTCTGGTTATCCAATGTTCACTTGGCTATATTATTGGACACCATAAATCCCTTTCGTTCTCGCATGCAGTTTATTTTGTTCTAACCTACAAAATTTTCTCAATCTGCAAAAACACAACATGTTTTTAAGTCTGTTGAATGGTTCTGTCTAAACACTTCATTCTGAACTACTTTCACAAATCTCTTCTTCACTGCTAGCTTTTCATATATTAATAACTCTTCTGTCTTTCGCCCTACAGGCCTTTTCCAAGCATTTTCCCTCATTTTAAAAATCCATACAATCGACTTCAGTATTATCCTGTAATCAGAAAAGCAGTTAAAGCATCAAGTTACTTCTACTGCGGCAACTAGACGTGACATATTCTCGCTGTTTCCTTTCCCATAAGTATTTCATGAATTGGTAAATGCTCATACATTGTCTAATCCTCCTCTCTCAGTTATACAGAAGCATACAGGCGCATCCTACAAACACGCACTTTCTTTCATAAACCGAACAAGTCGTGCTCTATTACGAATGGCTAAGGTTCTCACGAAAGGATTGTTTTCTTCAATGGAACAATTCACGATTTTGCTTGTATCAGCTGAATACAGTAAGGCTTAATTGAAGTCTGATAGTCTGATTAGTATCGCAGAATGAATGTAGGTTTCGGTTCCCTCCTCTGCCTGGAAACGAAACAAATCTTGGGATCTTCACATTATATAGTTCAGGTAGATCTTCCACCCACTAACGAAACTGGAATAAACTCCAACGAGGTTGGGTTCTTTGCTAAACGATCATTAAGTAACAAGAAGCCTGTCCTATAATGTAATATATCAACAATTGGCTTCTTTTTTGTTATAGAATTGGTCTTGCAAGAAACACGCTCTACGGAATAAATACCTAACTTGATTAAGAAGTTATCCTGGGAAACTTCTACGATCAAACCTCCCTCCAGTCAAGTTTAGAAAACTTTACCATGCCCATGCCACCTTCCATGCGACCCTAATTTCAAGCTATGGATACCAACCTTTTGTCTGCGACTTTTTTGTTTTGTCGAGATCATAACTGTTTTCCTCTCAAGACCTCAATGATAAGAGCTGTCCAAATCTCTTCACTCTTCATATCTGTTTTCCAGCCATGGAAATACTATTTCATAAATGCCCACTCTATTTATGGTAACATGGGCTCCAATGAAACACCACACAATCATGATGCAGCACTGTTAAATGCAACGCAAGGCAACCCTGCATCCAGGATTAAGATTCCCGAGAACTGACAATACAAATTTGCTTGTGGCCCAAAAAAGCAGGGTCTCATTGAAATCTGACTTTTTCCCAATAATTTTAACACATACAAGTGAAAAAATATATATTTATAATTATGTAATGTAATTGCGTAAGATAACTGCAGTTTTGGCCACAGGCTTCACCCATGACAACTTAATANGTTAAGAAGTTATCCTGGGAAACTTCTACGATCAAACCTCCCTCCAGTCAAGTTTAGAAAACTTTACCATGCCCATGCCACCTTCCATGCGACCCTAATTTCAAGCTATGGATACCAACCTTTTGTCTGCGACTTTTTTGTTTTGTCGAGATCATAACTGTTTTCCTCTCAAGACCTCAATGATAAGAGCTGTCCAAATCTCTTCACTCTTAATATCTGTTTTCCAGCCATGGAAATACTATTTCATAAATGCCCACTCTATTTATGGTAACATGGGCTCCAATGAAACACCACACAATCATGATGCAGCACTGTTAAATGCAACACAAGGCAACCCTGCATCCAGGATTAAGATTCCTGAGAACTGCCAATACAAATTTGCTTGTAGCCCAAAAAAGCAGGGTCTCATTGAAATCTGACTTTTTCCCAATAATTTTAACACATACAAGTGAAAAAAAATATATTTATAATTATGTAATGTAATTGCGTAAGATAACTGCAGTTTTGGCCACAGGCTTCACCCATGACAACTTAACAGATTGACCCACTGAGTCAAATGACCAAGGGCAATATTTTCTACTAGGTAAAATGTTATAAATAAATTGTAGGATANAGATTGACCCACTGAGTCAAATGACCAAGGGCAATATTTTCTACTATGTAAAATGTTATAAATAAATTGTAGGATACAATCCAAATGTATCGTGTTATTTTTATGCTGCTTTGCAGTTAGGTCACTTAAACAGACTCAAAAATATACCTTAAGAATGGTAAGAGTGGAGGCCACCATTTTAACTAAAATGACTTTTGTGCTGTTTTTTTATAATGAAGAATTTTTATGTATAACATTTGAGGGTCGATATGTGATTGTTTTTAATGTAATATACAGTGTTTAGTGATTGTGTTTCCTTTATTTTTTTANACATTTGAGGGTCGATATGTGATTGTTTTTAATGTAATATACAGTGTTTAGTGATTGTGTTTCCTTTATTTTTTTAAATCAGAGCTATGTTCCATTTTTTCCTATGATGGTGGTGGTCACCCTCCTTTCCTGCCTTCGGGTTTGTGCCACCATCTCCAGTTTGAAAGTTGGCATGATGGGGCCAAGACACACTGCGTAGCGATTCCCAGGTCTTTATAACATTTTGTTCAGCGACAGTTTGCAATAGTTTTTCCTTTTTTCAATTGGAACTTGTAATTAAACATTCCATCGCCCAGAAGAGTATCGCCCCACTTCCTGCGGGATTATTTTGCCCCAAGAATTTAATGCACTTTATTTCTTTTGTTTACATAGCACGCAACTTTGTCCATGTAAGCCGCCGACAGGCTGTGTGAGTCGCGTCTGATTTTCATGCAGACGAACTGTTCTGCTTTATTTTTATCAGTGACTTTATGATCAGCAACATTAAATCAGTCAGACTGTATTGAGTTGTCTAGTCTTTCAGGTATTAGTCGGCTCACAACTGTTTTGGGAGCTAGTCACCTCAACCAGCAATACTATTATATTACATCAGTGCTTTGTCGGCATGTGGAGAGGTCATTAAATGCTCCTCATTTACTTAACTTGTAAGACATGGAATTGCACAGTTCCCTTGCGATTTGAACACCGCGAGGTTAGGTGCTTCACGAGTCACCTATGATTTAAACAATTTGTAACTCTAAGCCAATCTACTTGGAAGAACAGGGAAGCGTTGCATTGCGGATGGTCGGCCGAACGACCTCAAAATCATTCTACAATAACTTCAAGAGCAACCNAATACTATTATATTACATCAGTGCTTTGTCGGCATGTGGAGAGGTCATTAAATGCTCCTCATTTACTTAACTTGTCAGACATGGAATTGCACAGTTCCCTTGCGATTTGAACACCGCGAGGTTAGGTGCTTCACGAGTCACCTATGATTTAAACAATTTGTAACTCTAAGCCAATCTACTTGGAGGAACAGGGAAGCGTTGCATTGCGGATGGTCGGCCGAACGACCTCAAAATCATTCTACAATAACTTCAAGAGCAACCNGAACAGGGAAGCGTTGCATTGCGGATGGTCGGCCGAACGACCTCAAAATCATTCTACAATAACTTCAAGAGCAACCAGCAATTAGTCTTATTGGCAATAACCATTCCACCAAAATGAGCTTATGGTGTCATGAAACCATATTGCCACTTATTTTCTCTTCCGCTCTCAACCTCATAATATCAAAATGAAATATGTGTCATCCACACCAGCATCATTGAAAATTTTTCAAGAATACAGTAATTTTTCAACATTTTTAAAACTGCAAAATGTTTTAGTTTCTATACTACATTAGATTTATCAAAATAACAGTTTTTATACATGTACATAAATGAAGTGCATGTGTAGTTCGTAACATTTATCAACAATTTTAAAGTTTTCAAAATTTTCTCGCAAAATGTTTTATGCGTGTGTGAAAATCCAACATAGTGGATGACCAAGCAACCACCAGTTTCCATTGTGCAAGACTACTCATCATTTCAGTGCGCAAAGACCATCTTTGTTCATCCCAGTGACGTCAACTATACTCCCCACCCAGTAGCTGAGCAGTGATGGAGACAGCCGAGGACCAGGCTGGTCCATCCCACCCGTGATCTAAGGAACGATCACCTGCGAGCAACGAGGTCCATGACACCGCACTTCCACGAGGTTTGGAATGATGGAACGTCAAATGTCAGGTGGCTAGTCAGTTTTACTTTGTCAATTATGTTCGCGACTTTAGCCAGCCTAAAGTTATAACAGGTTTGACCATGCAGTAAAACATTGTCAATAANTTGTCAATTATGTTCGCGACTTTAGCCAGCCTAAAGTTATAACAGGTTTGACCATGCAGTAAAACATTGTCAATACCATCGACCAAACATAACTCAGCGCTTACATTATACTCTATCAATCGCGCCAACTGCATCAACCATGCTCGATGTGCACCAATCGCACAGAACTCGGCAAGTATTCTAGTTGAATTGTGTTGGGACTGTATCCGACCCACGAACAGTACAGGTTTCCTAGATCCATTACTCACCAACCAGTGTCAATNCCATCGACCAAACATAACTCAGCGCTTACATTATACTCTATCAATCGCGCCAACTGCATCAACCATGCTCGATGTGCACCAATCGCACAGAACTCGGCAAGTATTCTAGTTGAATTGTGTTGGGACTGTATCCGACCCACGAACAGTACAGGTTTCCTAGATCCATTACTCACCAACCAGTGTCAATGCAAACATAAACAGATTTCCGAACCACAAATCAGGCGTACAGGAGTTTGAACGATGTGCAAATTTTCTCTGTTGTGATGGGACCAGACTAACTATTCTCTTATGTACACAGTGCCAGCAAAAGTGTCATCCTCAGTGTATTATGCCAAGTGTGAGCGCCGCAGTACACTACGGTCTTTATGATTCTGCATGTTTCAAGGAAGATCCAGCTAAGGACATCCCAGATGTTATTGGATCCAGCTAAGGACATCCCAGATGTTATTGCCTCATCTGTGGCAGTCGCCTACTGCCAACTCATTGCCAACAGCTAGTGTGTTATGGTGCCGAAACGGATGTGTTGAAGTGCGAACTTCAGAGTACTTTAGAGGAATTCATGCACTCCATCACTATCATGAATTGCAATGCGCGCGACACCGTGCAACCACGATGGGAACGTGGAAACTATTTCGGGGCTAGAAACACCTACCAGATAAATTCGGATCAAGTGTGACCAGTGATGTAATGCATAAAACCGATGTGGACACCTGACCTACAGTGAAACCAATGCATACTGAACCAATGTTAGAAAGTTACGATGTTTCCCTGCCTTCCTTGTTTCCCACCACCACCACCACCTTCCAGAACCAATCCGAATGGGGTTACTGGGAGCGCTCCTTTAATTCGTAGACTATTTGTTTTGAATCCCGCAGATTTTATAGGCTTTCAGCTTCCCCAGGAAAACATTGCTAAAGCAGGGCCAATACAACCTCTTAGTTCAACAAAACTTCACTCTTCCTCGATAGGAAGTCAGTTTTGTCTAATCATTCTAAGCCAACTCAGAAAGTTTCTATCAATACTGGTTTATCAACCCCAAATGTACCTATAAATACTACTAGCCACATACATAATCCGAATCACAATTCTGTTTCCAACCTCTTTGGTCATAGTCGTGTGTTTTGTTTGTTCAGTTATTAGGCTTATTAGGGAATTATGTCGTCATATTAAATCGTCATTCGGACGACAGAGGAAATAAACATTAGTCCACTTGGTTTATGAAACTCCGCAATTTCCACCTAAGCAGATCATAGGTCATCAGTGGGAAATTTCATTGAACAATGTGCGACACTTGAGACCCCGACCAGCCCAGGCCAAAACATGCATAACTTCCATATCATTGTAATTTATGCAAAGTCANGTTTTGTCTAATCATTCTAAGCCAACTCAGAAAGTTTCTATCAATACTGGTTTATCAACCCCAAATGTACCTATAATTACTACTAGCCACATACATAATCCGTATCACAATTCTGTTTCCAACCTCTTTGGTCATAGTCGTGTGTTTTGTTTGTTCAGTTATTAGGCTTATTAGGGCCCAGGCCAAAACATGCATAACTTCCATATCATTGTAATTTATGCAAAGTGACTAGACCCAGTCTGGGATTGAGCATAAGTGTCCAAACAAAAGGAACATATACCATAGCACTCCACAGGTAGGAGGGTCTAAGCATAAACCCCAGGTTAATCATGGGGATTCACCTTCTGTTCAAAACTCACTGGTAACATCAGAACCAGTGCCAACTTATGCATCAGACTCGTGCTGTCCAGCATGAGGAAGCCATAACTCTAACACCCAGCGCATGCAGCTTAACTGCCCAGTGGAGTCAGAAGAGGGGACATTTGCATTATGTTGTGCACTTACATGCCACCCATCAGAGCATCCATTAAACTGACATGAACCGCACATTCACGAGTCCTTTTGCCCACTGACTGCCGTAGTATGTCCACACCAGACGCACCACACCGACAGGCTTGTGGGCACGAGTGCATTAGTGTTTATTATTTATTCAGTTTATTTCGTCAGTGTATTTGTTAATAGTGTCAGTGTGTAATTAATTAATAATTTGTTTTGTCATCGGAGACAATCTGCCCAGCCACAGCCAGAGACATGTGACATTCTACATTTGGCAATGCTGTGGCTGGTGCAATGAAAACATTTAGAATAAGTATTATCATTTTTATTATGTATTTGTGTAAGGGTAATTATGTTTTCTTGTGTTAATTTAGTTCATATCATTTTCCATCCCATAATCATCTTTCAGTGTATATTGTGTTTCACTGTCTCACCGCATGGCGTCGGCTGCGCCTAGGCGGCGGAAGCCGGCGCACATTNCAGTGTATATTGTGTTTCACTGTCTCACCGCATGGCGTCGGCTGCGCCTAGGCGGCGGAAGCCGGCGCACATTTCAGCCCAGTATTCGCCAGGACTTGGACGAGCTCGGACGTTACGCTCTCCCCACTCCGTAGAAGCCCTAGCAAGGACATCATCTGTCGAACAGTATCCAGTCGCATCCATAACATTATAAATCATTATCATCATCTCTTTCCTTACTTAACTTGCATAGCGCCGAGGGGAGAGCGACGTTATTATTTATCGGGAATCAAAAGTGCATTTCGAGCTTCACATGATAAGACCACGTGGTCGCTTGTAGTTCCGGGCCATTCAGGCCACGTGTCTTCTGTATAGTTGAGTGTACATAACGGGGTAATAAATACCTTAACAACCAGCACCACTGTTTTTATTGATAATCAAGTAAGGCGTGCGAGGTGGCCCACAACCTCGGCAATGTGTGTATGACGGAGTGTTTACCAGAGTCCCTAGGCTGTCGGCCGAACGACCCTACATCTCATCAGCTCACCACAGAGCTGTGGTGCCGGGCACACACATATTACTTCACAACTCTGGAAACACCGCAGATCAAGTTGGCTTTATCGTCGTAGCCAAGCTTGGTCACATCACAACATGCACCTGACTTCCAATTGTGCCATATTTCCACAACACCCCACACACGACAAGCCACGACATACTCGATGACCATCTCGGAGTTTGTGACTATCATATATTCCAGATCTCGTTTTCATCGTCAGTGGTCTTGAACCGTGCAGCATACCATTTATCAAATTCCTCCAGTCGTCACCCTTTCTGTATGATGTAGTCCATCCAAACATGGTAACTGTCTGGAATGAATTACAGAGGCCATTTCGAATGGGTTGATTTCCAATCATCAATTCTGTGCTGGTATGCTGTGTGTATGTCAAATATCTTCGCTCCCTCTGCCAAAGCATAACCAACAATGTCCTCTGACCCACATACCAGACAAAGTAGCGTATCTGTTATATCAAAGCCACGGAGTTTACTTATGAAATTTGCATTTTACATCAGGTACTGGGCTTGATAATGGCACAACTCTAGCCATTTATTCTTAAGCATTTCCCTGCTGTCAGGAAATAACATATGTGTATGCACATCCTCAAATATATCCCATATAACCAGCCATTTATGGATTGTATCAGCTCACACTACATTGCATTCATCACTGATAGGTTTCCTCCACAGCAATTATGCTTCAGGAGTCCCCTCTCCTGAATAAGCAGGCCGACAGTAATAGCACCAATCAGGACATGCAACCCATCATTCCAGGCCTTTTTATAGGCCTTGGTTACCACCAAACGGGCTACTACCCCTGATTTAAGCAATGTGCTTCTCATGTGGAACTGAGCAGTAACTGTATTCCACGATGTTGCACCATAAATTTTAATGGTGGTAAAAACATTATTATAAATTGTCACCAATGTCTTAAAATTCATTAACCAGGCTGCTATAGCAACTGCTCTAAGCCTCTGAAATGCCAACACTTCCTTTTCTTTCTTTTTCGCATGATACTGCACATGCTCGTAAACGAAGGCTGTTATCCGACAACCACACCCAGCACTTAACTAAAGAGACGAATCAAAGAGGCCTACCTTCAAATCACATTGAAGGTCTTCTTTTTAATGCTCCCTTGAGAATTATAGCATTGATCTTTTCCGCTACAAAATATAGTTTAATAGTTCTAGAACTTGATCTAATTTTTCGATAGTCTCCTCTGCCTTCACCTCCACATTATTCCTCGAATACCCACAAATAAGTGTATATATATATATATATCCGTTCTCCGCATATCCGAACATAGTCCAGGCATCAAACAATTTAAGTACATTAAAAATGACATTCCAGAGTATTGGGCCCAACACTGACCACTGCGAACAGCACTTCGCTAATCGTTTTTAACATCAGAGAGTCCCCATGTAACAGATACATAGGCGATTGTCAGAGAATGACAATATCACACGATACAGGTTCACTGGGCAATCCAAGCATTTCATTTGCTACACTATTTGCGGTCAACATGCAATATCAAATGCCCACACGATATCCAGTGACATATCATGCTCCCGTAAAAGCACTAACTATATTGTACTGCCATCACTGTGTTTTTTCCTTTCTGAAATACATATTGTCTCTGATTCAGACCACAGGTTGAGTCCAGAAAGTCTGTCAACCTCTCATTAACCAGTCTTTCGAAGGTTTTACCCATTGTAAATAGCATGGTCAGGTGTCTGTATGATTTCGGCAGAGTAATATTTTTACTGCCACCTTTATATAGGGATTTCAGTAAGCTTATTTGCCATGAGTTATGGAATATTCCCTGTTCAAGGGCATCATTAAATAATTTTAGCATGGCAGTTTTTATCTTGGATATGCTCTTAAGATATCCACTGTCAAATTACCTATCCCAGGAGCCTTCTTAAGCAAGAGGCCAGTCAGCACTTTATCGTGTTCCTACATCGTGAAAGGAGCTGTATTTTTCATCAAGTGACATATATTTATCTGGTCCCATTTAAACTCATGGAGTGGCCCCTCCCCTACAGAACTGTCCTCGGGCAACAGTATATTCAAGAGAGACTCAAGATTATATTTCACAGTCAAGAGGCTCCTGCCATCAACAATGAGCCCAGGACCAATAATTGGCTGTTTCGTCTTACCAGCACACAGCCGATAAATAAGACCCCAAGCATCTTAATTTCCTTTCTTTTTGACATATGCTCGCCAAGATTTCACCCTGTTGGCATTCACCCAGTTACTATATTATCAATGTTTCTCTTTATATTGCAATGCTACGTATATTCTCATGTCACCATTATATGTCACCACCACTGTGTGTCACTCAAAAGTGACGACAAGAAAATGTGCGAAACGACCAATAAACCACAGTATCCCCGCCACGAATGCCCTGGTCAGCAATATCACTGGCATAATGATTGTCAAGGCAAGACCAATCATTGGGGCATGGACAGCGAGACCTGTCAGCCCCCACCAGAAAATGAGAAATCGGGGTAGTTAGGAAAGATGCCTCCCTCCCAAAGCAAGCAACAACTCCATCCTTGAAACTACAGCAAATTATACTACAGCAGATCCAAGCAGATAGCCAACAGAACTATTAGTTGATTCGTATTCCAGTATCTTTCAATAATATTCAGTTTTGACATATTGCAGTTTTGACATCAGAAATGTGCAAACTTGTCATGAAAACATTCAGTTATCAATCACGGTCAGTAGTGGTGAAACTGTGAGAATAGCCAGCATCAAAGTTCGTGTATGCGAAATAGAAACCTCTACAGTAGCACATGTGAGTGATTTATGTCAGAACACAATTATTGATCTCCCTTGGTTGACAGATCAAAACACTTTTGCGGAAACCACCTCTAGACATATTCGTTTTGGAAAACGAAAGTGTGTAACAGTGTATAACCTAGTTACTCGCCATACAAATAATGCTACTTATTTGCGTTTGGATGACCTAGACCACGATGACCTGCCAGCTTACAGTGATGCAGGTCAAAACGTTCTAGACGATATATGTGATGTATTTCGCAAAGTCGATCTCTTGAGATTCACAACTGTAGTGGGACATGCATCAGGAAGCAAAATTATTAAAAAAATATACTTATGTACATGGTATTATTGAACCTACAGAAAACTGGTACAATTCAACAATAACATTAACCCACAAGAAGGATGGATCATGGAGGATTTGTGTATTCTTTTAACCTGTTAATTAAACCACTAAAAGTGCACCTCCGTAGTAAATTAGAGTTAAAGGTTACTTTGAGCATTTTGGGTAAAGATAAAATCATGTCTTACTGAGATTTACTTAGTGGTTAGTAGTAAACCCCAGTTAAACAAGAGGAGAATCATATAACAGCCTTCACAACACCCGACAGGTTACGATTTCAATTTTGCGCAACGCCCTTTGGTTTAAAGCGCGCCCCATACACTTTTCAATCTATGATGGTAGGAGTGCTCGACGGCATGATGGGAGAGTTTGCACTCTCCTACATGGATGATGATGTTATTTGGTTGGAAATGTGGGAAGATCTCATAGACTCTCTCGCTTTAGTTATGGAGAGACAATCCGTAAATAGATTGAATTTTGCGAATCATAAATGTCACATAGGTAAAGTCAAAATTGTTTTTTTGGGACATATTGTAGATGCAAATGGCAACTGGTCTAACTTGCATAAGTGAGGAATGTGAAGTGAACAGCCCCGCATCAGAAAGTAGGTTCGAACGTTCTTTGACCTCGGAAATTGTTTATGGAAGTACATAGAATACTTCGCAATTGGAAATGCGAAACTCCCCCCCGCCCCCCGCCCTTTTATGAGCACGAACACGAAATTCAACTGGATAGCAAAAGCCCTAGCGCATCATGGACAAAACAAGTATTTATATATGCTAATAGATGCCAGCAAGAAAGGCATAGGTGCCATGTTCCAGTAGGCGAAGATGGTGAAGGCTGCTTCATTGATTGCGGTAACGTAAAGTTCGGCAACACTGAAATACAGTTTGATGTAAATTAGAGAGAAAGCGAGAGAGTGTTTAACAGTAGTCTGGGTATTCAAGAGGTGCCATCCATACCTGGAGTACCAAACTTTCACACTGAGACCGATTTTGTCACCCACCTCTGCAAAGCGAACAAATAAAATACATGCATAGTCAAGTAATATGTACGAAATTAACAACTATGCCAGAACTCACACTCATTCAGTTATACTAGGCAGTAATTACAACAAACTGCACATGATGTACCGCATAAATGAGAGATTTACGGAAAACGAGTGTCACATTGGTGGTGTGTAGTAGACTACAGGCTATAAACACCCCATATTCGTTACTCGTCAAATGTAGGATTACACAAGGCCTTTACGAGTTAAACCCCTTGAGTTTAGGTGCTTTACAAGTCGCCTATCATTCGAACACAGCCTGTAACTCTCAGCAAAACAATGTGGTGGAACAGGAGAGTGTTGCCACTTTTGGAGAGTGGAGGGTTTTGTGCTGAGAGCATTGGAGAGGGGTGGGGGGTTTGCCGCACGACCCCCAACTTATCCTTGAATAACTTCCAGAGCTGCCGACGAGACGTTTTTGACAGGTTACCATCCCACCAAAATATGTGTGAAGTGCCATGAAATCTGCACAATGCCTCTTCTCTCACCTGCCCTCAATTTATAACGCCAGCCTGCCCCAGTCAATAGTTTGATAACAGACTCGTCTTCAAAATCATTTTGCGATTTCCCTCATCTCTTTTTTCGCTACCTGTGAGCTCATTTTTGTTTCCTTAAATTGACCTGCAGATTATTGGCTAATACCTGAACATTGCATGACCTATGCCTTTTCAATAGTTATGTCACATTATATCACCGTTGTGTTAATATTTTTTACATAGTACTCCCCAATAACACTTTCAACACATTTATCATCCAACACGTTCAAAATCTGCCCCCTCTGTAGTTTTCCTCAGAATAGAGGAACAATGAGAACTGCTGCCATTAAAATCTTCTGTTATTATTATTAACCCATTCGCATTAAGTTTCCCAATTAAAGTCTGCACCCTTACATTCTGATACCAACACTGTTATTCCACTCTTTCATCGTGGAGTTTTATCTGAGGGTCTCCTTATTAACAGATAGGGTAGTATACATCAACCTATGATGCCATATTTTACCAATCATGCTGGTTTTACATTCGTTTTATCCATGCCCAGTCTTCTAACACACAAAACTTGCTTTCCTTTTCATTTCAGGATCCTTTCTCTGTTGAGTTGTAACTTTGTTCTTTGAATCACTCTTTTATTTCATGTGATTTATCACAGAATAATTAATTCTCAAGAGCCTTGCTGTACTGCTTCTCAGAGAACACATTGTTTGTAATAAGAACACTGTTTTTAAATCGCTCGTGTTTCAAATTATTTAATTTTTTCTTCCGAAAATTCGAAACCATCTTTACAAGCCAAATCCTCTTTACAACATCTACTTCACTGCTCATAAATGCCAAAAACCATTGTTATTACACTACATGTGTTACGGTCACCCTCCCAACCAACAGTTGCTTAACTCGTAGGACATATCAATCAAGCACTGAGAAACTTCTCTGGAACACACAATTACATCAGTGAGTTATACTTATTGGTTTTTTTGCCTTTTAGAAGATATTTTAAATGGTCATACAGTTGAGCTGTAACAATTTCACTCATAGAAAGAGTTTAATTCTTAATGGCAAGGTCTAAAATTTCCCTAACATAAAAACAAAAAATTAAATTTTTTTTAAATTGTACAGTTATATTCAATTATGGTCGAATTTGTAATAATTTGCAGCGTATCTTTTTTTATGGTTACGACTACTTATATCATCATGTGCCTCATATACCAAGGCTTTTACAGTGTGTGTGTGTGTGTGTGTGTGTGTGTGTGTGTGTGTGTGTGTGTGTGTGTAATATGAATGCCGATTACCTAGTTTACTCAACACATGTATGTACCCTGCTGATCCAAGTCTCTCTACCAACAACTCTCTCAGACACATGGCCGAATCCCCCCAACCACTGTATAACTAGACAGTTATTTGTGCATGCAATATGCAGTCTGTGCTGGGTTCAACACATGCAAAATCCTCAAAAGCTACAGAAACCTTTAAACAACTAACAGGTGATAGAGAAAAGTAAAATGTGTAAATGTGCATTTGTGTAAGAATTTGACAGATATTAAAGTTGAGTTGACGTAGGATACAAAAGCAGAACATTTTTACATTGTAACATAAACAGAGTGGAGAGAAGATATTTGGGAGGCCTTAACAACGAGGTCTTGAGAGCCTATGAGGATGCAAGGGTGGGGAAATGGGAGATCTACGAGATAACCCGCTGACCAGCAGCATCGNAAAGTTGAGTTGACGTAGGATACAAAAGCAGAACATTTTTACATTGTAACATAAACAGAGTGGAGAGAAGATATTTGGGAGGCCTTAACAACCAGGTCTTGAGAGCCTATGAGGATGCAAGGGTGGGGAAATGGGAGATCTACGAGATAACCCACTGACCAGCAGCATCGTCTGGCACAATTCCTACAGGTGTTTAACGTTAACCAAAAGGGGAAAACTAATTGAATAGTGTCGAGTTCGTGCTAAAAAAAAAACATAACATCGATATTTTAGTAAATTTGTTACATTTTAGCATATTTTAACCATAGCCAATTGTTTTGTTTGAGTAAAATAACCTCCCATTATTTTTTTTTGCAGGCCGATGAAATAATACAATCACTAGCCGAAACTGACAAGGCTAAGCGAAAAGCTGGTGGTGGAGACGAAGACAAACTACCTTACACAATAGAAGTATCTTCAAACAAAAAACAGTATGCAGCTGTACAAGAAATTCCAAATTTTGGAGTACATTGCTATTTTGCACTCTCCTCTGAACCTTTGTCCCACTGGGAACGTATCAAAGATATTATGTATGACTCTTCTCATGAGGATATTAAGAGACCAATTTCATTTATTGGCCCACCACTTAATAGACATGAGTCTTTTAAGTACGAGAAACCAATGGAAAAACGTAGTCATGGTTTTTATGGTGTTGAAGTTCATAGAGTAGTGGTGGACGTTTTGGAAGGACAACCTCAAGCACAAATTTCCCAATCTGTATTACCTGCAGTTCGTAAGTCACATGTTACAAGAATTCCAATGACCCAGAATTTTCATGCAATGTGGCGACAAATGTACAAGTGATAGGCAAGAACAATTTCCCTTTCACATTCAATGCAATATAATGAAATAAAATTATGTATATTTTATAGTATACATTTTTATATTCGCTACTTTTTGAAAGGAACAAATATTTATTTGCAATTGAATTTCTGGTATCACATACCTGTGGTTTTAGAAAAACTTAAAATGAATTTTAAAATATGGCTAAATTATTATTTTTTTTTTAGAAAATATAAATTATAAATAAAATAAAACAGTTTAAAAAAAATTTATTTTTATATAGTGATAAGGATGCCCGACTTTTACATCAAAGATCAAGCATTCGATTTCCATCAATCTCGGGGATATCTAAAACACTGATGATTTCCTTCGCAATTTCAACACTGATTAAGCTAAGTATCTACATAAATATTTATAACAATATGTTTAACGAAATCAGTTTAAAAAATGTCAATAGTAAATTTTTAGAAGTATCTGCTACTCATGCATGACATAGAAATATTTGGTTAAACCACAATTTTTTTTCATACTGTCATACATTTTCTTTTTAAAAATATGTGTCCTTTTTTGTAACAACATAAAATGTGTGCACACGATTATTATGAGATTACTTCCATTAAAATTGGCAGAATAGCTGTGATCAGTGATTGAAAATTTTGGATTCAATAAAATATAGAACATGCTCAAAACGAAAATCGTTAAAGAAAATGAGACGTTCAAGAAATTGAAAGAAAAAATGGCAGTGGTTACGACATTCGCATGGTGCTTTTTACAATACTGCGACATTGACAATGCGACAAAAGTTACTAGCCAATCAGAGGCAAGCCAGCAGACGACGGCGATGCGGCAGTGTGCGATACAACTTGTTCTAACACGATAGGGACTTGTTCTAATGCACCTGTGACAATCGCAAGCGACAAGGAAGAAGAAGCAAAATTGTGTATATTTGTAAACAAAAACGTGTGTGTGTATGTGGTTAGGATTTGATAAGTGCTATTTAAACAGTTAAATACATATAAGAATACTAATAACACATACTATAAGTTGGAAAGATTTAGGCCCATAAAGACATGTATGCGGATATGGATAATGGAAGTGGAGAACGTAACACACTCGGTGTTCAATCTAAAATGAGATGCATGCGGACGCGGATAACATACAGATACACGTAAGAAATCATTGCAACTCCCTACTCTTCCATGTCCATGAATCGGTGTAGCTAATAGGAATCGAGTATTTGGTTTGTTGATATTTGTTTTCGTGGCCATTCTGGTATACACCATAGACTAAATTTGATTTAGAATGATCTCGCTGGCTGCGCACAACAAATCTCCGTGTACCAACATTGAGCTGCTTTTCTGCCAATACCACTAGCTAAAATGACATGGATTGATTTTGAGGTTAGAATACTGTTTAGTTAACAATCACTCTGAGATGTTTGTATACATCCTCTAACCCGACGTTCCCGACATCCCAGTCCCCGACAACATTACCGTCTTGATATTGCAACAAGCACTAATTAACCAGGTTAGTAGCAGTCATTCACAATTCATTCGCATTTTAGTGTTTATTAATTGTCATCATTGCCATGTATTAATACACAATGTTACCTCACAACTTCAAACAGCCTAGTTTCGTACATCTTACAGATATCACTCCAGCCGCTCAAGTAATTCGTTTAGCCACAAACCAGCACACCAGCACCGCCAAGTCAAGCCACAGTGAAAGTTCGCATACGTGATCTAGAAACAATAACCACAGCAGTTCTTACCCCGGACATAAGGGAAGATGCCATCCTTGGTGTACCGTGGCTTACTGAGCAAAATACCGTAGTAGAACCCGTAGCCCATTGCATCGATTTCGGCCAAAATAAGCGACGCACAGTACATAATCTTGACCGGCGACCAGCCGATGCAGTACCAGCTGTTTCATTAGCGGTCTTTGACAACAATATACCGCCCGAACACCCAAAAGCTTTTCAGTGGCTCCTTGACGAGCGCCGAGACATGTTTGCAGCACACGACGCCCTTCATCGAACCAAAGTAGCTGAGCATTCCATACCACTAGTGCAAGACAGCCCTACATACACTCCACCACACAGTTATTTACTGCACTAAGCGCGAACTATTAAACAACAAATTCAAGAAATGTCGAACGACGGTGTTATTAAACCAACAAACAGTGACTTCAATTCCGTCATAACACTAGCACCTAAAAAGGACGGCAGTGAAGGTTTTGTGTAGATTTTCCGCTAGTGAACCAAGTGACACGCACTGTTTTACCACCATACATTAGTGTCAAAGATGCCCTTAGTTCCTTAGGGTAAGCCGAGGTCATGTCATCCCTTCATCTTAAAAGCCAGTATGCTCAACTCAGAGCTTTTATAGTTTAATGTGTGTGTGTCAGCCTGAATAGGCCCACATTATTTTCCATGTAAGTATCAGGAGCGCGAGGCTCTTCCAACATTTCACCGAGAAACTGCATACATCCAGGCGAACGACCCACCGTATCCTGAGATCATCACCAGAATTGGCAACTCCTACCGATGGTGTCTGGCGCCTAGTCGGGTATCGAAGTCCACAAACAAACGAACAATATTTTTCACCGCCCCTCAAAACTTCCCATAACCCAACACCACCTAGGCAACAGGCATTAGCATTTTTGTATAACATTTTTTTTCTTCCAAATTAACAAAGGAGTTTGATGAATTTCTTTTTAGTCAGCTGGGATAGTTGTCACTTACTTGTAATCATTTACAATCAAGATTTTTTAAAGCTTTTTGTTTGTTCATTAAATTTAAGTTTTATTTTACTCTTACAATTATCTACCTCAGCCTTTCCTTGCTTTTCACAATCCTTCACGATCGTTTTACCAGAAATTTATTTCTTCTTTCCTTTCGAAATGTGTGTACTGACCAATGAGCATATAGCATTGTATGTATCATACAACTAGCTGAGTTGGCATATCCAGTGTTCCCGAAATTAAATAATAAGTAATAAGGTAATTGTGACATGGCACGAATAAACAGACAATAATGGTATGGGTCACAACACAGTCTTTGCTACCACCATCAAAATTAAAATATTCAAATCAGTCATGAGTTTAAACAATATCTACAGATAGAAACTATACATGATTGTTTATTGTATATGCTATGTGAACATAATATATTATTTGTTTGAATATGCAGTAATTTTTTAATGCCGAAGTTGTAAGACCATATAACCTCGACTTCGGGCAGACTTCGGATATCTTCAATAAGATTTCGTTTTCGCTATTCGAGTTACGAAGGCCAACAATGCATTACATATTTTGTTATAATAAATACACATCTCAAAATTATATAAATATTATTTTCGAATAGGTGTTCATGACTGAGGATTACCCCTGAATGTATCCAAAGAAAACAGTAAGTTTGCTAATACAGAATGTCTAATTTATATTGACCAACCACAATAACTCCGTTCCTGGGCTCCAAACGAAAACGTGTTTCACACAAAGGTTGTACAACTGGAAGGAGGAAATAATACTGGTGTGGAGTAAGCCCTACAGCATTATTTATTTGTGAATACAAGTACTTGCATCAGTTTTTTTTTACATGGCACCATGTATCGAATCATTAAAAGATCAATGAAGCTCGCCAAGTCCTATTCACATATGTATCACAATGTACCAGACTAATAAACAGATTGTTAAAAACTACTACAGACATTAGCACTCATAAGAGTTCATGAAGACCTGTTATGTAATGCCTTGCAGCACGATAATGCTGCATGGTTGTCGTGAGTCTAAACTCATGGGTCTTCACCAGCGTTCGCCGCNCAAACTCATGGGTCTTCACCAGCGTTCGCCGCTACACAACAAAACAGCAGCGGCCCATGACACGAACATCTAGAATGGTCATCAGCAACAGAATCTTGACGGTGTTTGGGAAAACATCGCATTCGCGCAAAACTGTGCGGGCCACGTGGGCGACACCAGGGCAGACTCATGGATCGGATCCAAACCGACTGGCATGTGTGCTCACACTCAATGCGAGAATGCGACACCAGGCTTCGTAGCTTCCCTGATCAGGGCGCGTACGAACAACCAATGTGGACCCAAAGAGNAAGTCCACAAACAAACGAACAATATTTTTCACCGCCCCTCAAAACTTCCCATAACCCAACACCACCTAGGCAACAAGCATTAGCATTTTTGTATAACATTTTTTTTCTTCCAAATTAACAAAGGAGTTTGATGAATTTCTTTTTAGTCAGCTGGGATAGTTGTCACTTACTTGTAATCATTTACAATCAAAATTTTTTAAAGCTTTTTGTTAGTTCATTAAATTTAAGTTTTATTTTACTCTTACAATTATCTACCTCAGCCCTTCCTTGCTTTTCACAATCCTTCATGATCGTTTTACCAGAAATTTATTTCTTCTTTCCTTTCGAAATGTGTGTACTGACCAATGAGCATATAGCATTGTATGTATCATACAACTAGCTGAGTTGGCATATCCAGTGTTCCCGAAATTAAATAATAAGTAATAAGGTAATTGTGACATGACACGAATAAACAGACAATAATGGTGTGGGTCACAACACAGTCTTTGCTACCACCATCAAAATTAAAATATTCAAATCGGTCATGAGTTTAAACAATATCTACAGATAGAAACTATACATGATTGTTTATTGTATATGCTATGTGAACATAATATATTATTTGTTTGAATATGCAGTAATTTTTTAATGCCGAAGTTGTAAGACCATATAACCTCGACTTCGGGCAGACTTCGGATATCTTCAATAAGATTTCGTTTTCGCTATTCGAGTTACGAAGGCCAACAATGCATTACATATTTTGTTATAATAAATACACATCTCAAAATTATATAAATATTATTTTCGAATAGGTGTTCATGACTGAGGATTACCTCTGAATGTATACAAAGAAAACAGTAAGTTTGCTAATACATAATGTCTAATTTATATTGACCAACCACAATAACTCCGTTCCTGGGCTCCAAACGAAAACGTGTTTCACACAAAGGTTGTACAACTGGAAGGAGGAAATAATACTGGTGTGGAGTAAGCCCTACAGCATTATTTATTAGTGAGATACAAGTACTTACATCAGTTTTTTTTTTACATGGCACCATGTATCGAATCATTAAAAGTTCAATGAAGCTCGCCAAGTCCTATTCACAAATGTATCACAATGTACCAGACTAATAAACAGATTGTTAAAAACTACTACAGACATTACGTGAGTATTCTCAAGTAGAAGACCTGTTATGTAATGCCTTGCAGCACGATAATGCTGCATGGTTGTCGTGAGTCTAAACTCATGGGTCTTCACCAGCGTTCGCCGCTACACAACAAAACAGCAGCGGCAGCAGAACACCGTGCCCATGACACGAACATCTAGAATGGTCATCAGCAACAGAATCTTGATGGTGTTTGGGAAAACATCGCATTCGCGCAAAACTGTGCGGGCCACGTGGGCGACACCAAGGCAGACTCATGGATCGGATCCAAACCGACTGGCATGTGTGCTCACACTCAGTGCTGCGCCATCAAGGCGTAGTATGCGAGAATGCGACACCAGGCTTCGTAGCTTCCCTGATCAGGGCGCGTACGAACAACCAATGTGGACCCAAAGAGNATGCGAGAATGCGACACCAGGCTTCGTAGCTTCCCTGATCAGGGCGCGTACGAACAACCAATGTGGACCCAAAGAGCAGAGTCTAAATTATTACCACTTTACCCTAAGTGTACACCACATATGTAATATTTGTTTTAACATATTTTCAAATCATATCAACAGTGAAGTGCAACGACTTCCTACTTGCAGCATGGGCTTCACCTGTGCCAACCTAACTTCAGTCCCCATAAGCGTCACCTGACTGGGGACAGTTCAGTTTTGTGTAATTTCCTTGTGTGTAGTAGTGTAGAAGTGTATATGTTTCATTTTAAGCATTCAAAAGGTTTACAGACTCGCATTGACACATTTTCAGTGCAACGTGCTTGTAAACCTAACAACACAAAAATATGTTATAATGAATATTTAAGCAGTATGTGCAGGTTTTGGAACAGGTAAGTTGTCGTTAGGGCCAAGGTCGAATAGCTGTTTAGCTAAGGGGATTTTCACCATCATTCACTGTAACAATTGAGTGTTTAACCATATTATCAGTTTCTTTTACGCTCATGCATCACACGACTTCTGGTGTCTTCATGGCNTAACAATTGAGTGTTTAACCATATTATCAGTTTCTTTTACGCTCATGCATCACACGACTTCTGGTGTCTTCATGGCAAGTGGGCGGAAATATGTCGGTAGCCATTGAGTCTGAAGTGGGCATTCATTGGAGTAGACTGCGCAGTCCATGAATCCCGGGCATTACAATGTCTGTTTGTCTGCCATCATGAACAATACTATTATGCTTTTATCAACAGTATCACTAATTTATCGTAACTTCATCACCCGGGAGGTGTGACTCTCCACCTCTTGTAGACTCAAGGCCCGAGGAATTTAACTAACCATTTTTAATCCGGAGAGCACAAGCTCAGTTTCCCGCGTTAGCCCCCGACGGGCTTAGTGTGTCGGGTCCGCTTAGCGACGATCTGAACATCTTCAACATGGTTTGTATTGTTAGAACATCAAAAAATGACTTCAATCCCAAGTCAAGCATTTTGATTGCAGGCCTTGCCTCTTAAAGTTATTTAGGGAGCTGGACCCACCAACCAGCTAATCCAGAGTTTTTAAGTATTTTTCATTGTAATATGTACTTTCAGCAGTGTTTTATTGGCATGTGGAGTGGCCTTACAACTCTGCATTTTGTCAATTTCACATCAGCATAACTGTCCACCTCGCAATGGGCACTCATGGCAGTACTGGACCCACCGTGACTGCCCACGTCTAGCAGCCTAACGCACCATAATCAACACATTTTCAATTGATACATAGAGCATCGGGAGAACAGCCTAGCCACGTGGGTGATTCGGCCACGACCCATCACAGCAGAGCAGACGGTAAACAACCAGCGAGATGCCTCTAGTGAGTGTTTCCCACTAGAACTTTGCACGAGTACCGTGCATCTACTACGTCTCTACCATTTCCCACCCCGATTTCACATCATGATACAGTACAGTATGATGCTGACACTCTGCATTTGATGTAAATATTTTGTACACAGTGCATATACCCAGAGTTGCGTAGCCCATTCCACAGAGGTTGTACTTAGAAGGAACAAAGGAACACACATGATGTGACGACTATTCAATCAGGCGTCCATGTGCAGTCGAATACAGTACACTGCAAGGTGAGTGTTGTTGTAAGGGTAATATACTCTAACAATGAGAAGGTAGTAATGCTGCTTATCTATTGAGNCAATTGATACATAGAGCATCGGGAGAACAGCCTAGCCACGTGGGTGATTCGGCCACGACCCATCACAGCAGAGCATACGGTAAACAACCAGCGAGATGCCTCTAGTGAGTGTTTCCCACTAGAACTTTGCACGAGTACCGTGCATCTACTACGTCTCTACCATTCCCCACCCCGATGTCACATCATGATACAGTACAGTATGATGCTGACACTCTGCATTTGATATAAAGATTTTGTACACAGTGCATATACCCAGAGTTGCGTAGCCCATTCCACAGAGGTTGTACTTAGAAGGAACAAAGGAACACACATGATGTGACGACTATTCAATCAGGCGTCCATGTGCAGTCGAATACAGTGCACTGCAAGGTGAGTGTTGTTGTAAGGGTAATATACTCTAACAATGAGAAGGTAGTAATGCTGCTTATCTATTGAGAGTGAAAGTTACCAGATGAAGGTGATCGCATGATTTTACAGTACAGTGTAGTACGATCAAGTGAGTCATACTGAAACACAAACACACAGTTCTGTTATTACCATTATCAATAGCTTGGTTTGCCCAATCGTCATTAATTCTGTTGAAGGTCGGCGTAATGCTAGTCAGGTGGAGCAACTCTACAGAGAGCGATACTCTAATAAGACCCCACCGGCCAGACGGATGTTATCTCATCTCATTGTAAAGCTTTGTGAAACCAGCAATTTGAATCTGCAGCAACGCAATTGCACGAGAATGATTTCCAGAATCGTGTAGAGTTCTGTCAATGGACACAGCATCAAATTATCACCAACGCAAACTTTTTTACGGATAGTTATTTTTACTGATAAATCGTCGTTTTCCAACTCAGGCCAAGTGAATATGAGGAACATTCATTATTGGGCTGTCGATGACCCACGATGGCTTCGATAGGTTGACCATCAGCATCAATGGAGAATTAATGTCTGGTGTAGGATGGTTGGCAATAAGGCTAAGAGGGCCTTATTTCGTGAATAGTTACCGAAAAGGCAGGGAGTATGCCACCTTTATCCCATCAATTCTTCCTGGTCTTCTGGAGAATATCCTTCTAAGGAACAGAATGACAATGTGATACCAGCAAAATGGATGCCCAGCACATAATGCCATGTATGTACATCGTGTTCTGGACCAACAATATTCTGGTAGGTGGATTGGTCTTGGAGGACCTGTTCAGTGGCCTGCTCGGTAACCTGACCTTAACTCCCTGGATGTTTTATTTGGGATTACCTCAATGATGCTGTCTATAGAGATATTCCAACAACTCCAGATAACATGCAGGAACATATCGTGCATGTTTGTAATGCTCTTCAGCAGGTAACACTGAATGAATCAGTGTTGTCATTCATCCAGTGACTGAACTTGTGTATCGCTGCCAATTGTCACCACTTTGAACATCTAATGTGACTGTTCTACCGTATGCAGTACACATATGGATAGTATTACAAATGGGCAGTAGAGATTCCACTTTCTGTCTCGTATTTAATATTAATTTTATGAAAGTGTACATTGTGTTACATGTTTAAATAGGTCTTGACGAGCTTAATTAAACTTTTAACCAATAAAAACGGTATTATAAAATTGACATTAGAACTCTTATCTCAAGAATAAATACTGCTATAAGGCGGACCCCCTGGCTGAATTATTTCCCCTTCCAGTTATACAAGTTTCGTATTAAATACTTTCTCATTTGGAGCTTCAGTACAGAGTTATTGTGGATGGTCAAAATAAAATGGGATATTCTGTATAATCATCATCACTTCATCACTAACACCACAATCACATTACCATTATCACTCACATAATTGAAATTATACATTTTTGCTGTTACTTACAAATTACAGAATTAAATAAATTAACATTACAGAACACCAGAAAGAGTCATATCGCATCAATATAGGAACTGCATTCCCCAAAACTACAAGAAATCATTGTGTTCCATGGACTAAGTTATCACCTATATCAATCTGTCAAAGAAAAATTATTGGTGCCTGATTCGTCTATTACTACAATTTGGTATCATAATTTACACGGGAGCAATGTGTGCCATAATTGGTAATAAGGGGGGAGATGTCGCTAACAAATGTGGTAATGGGGAATTTCGTGATTAAGATTAAGGTCGTGATGAAATGACATGTAATGAAAGGTAAATTTCTGTACATAATATAGATAAAGTCTAATTATTAAGCTGGTACCACTGATGTATGTAGATAATGGAATTTAGTATGTGCGTGTCAGACGTAGAGATGATAAATAAGTACGTTTGGCCATAGACGAAATATGAGGTAGACTGCTTATTCGTATTTTGCACATGTACCCAACATTGACCTAACACAAAGGAACTTGGCTGTTTAAGTCACACTGTCAACAACGATGAGCGTGTTTGTTTATATTGTAAGTTTTATATTTTATTAAGAAGAAACTTTTACCAGCTGAAATTTAATCAATCTGCATTACAAATTGGTTAGAGCAAGTATACAAACATTACAACGCACATGTTTACTTAACATGGTTCTAACATCAAATCCAATCCATGCCATATTTTCTAGTCATATTGGCAGAAAAGCAGTTCAATGTTGCGATACGGAATTGATTGTGCGCAGCCAGCGAGATCATCTTTAGTCTANAATGTTGCGATACGGAATTGATTGTGCGCAGCCAGCGAGATCATCTGTAGTCAATGCTTTTGGTTGTAACAATGAGTATTTGTTACGTTACAATGTCATACCTGTAAAAAAGTTCCTTTTATTTTTGTAATAGATACAGTATATATTAGGAGTACAGATTATTGTTAATTTGTTAAATATATTTTATGTGGCCTGTTAACAATGTGCAAGTATTGATATTGTATTGGATGAATAAATAAGTTTGCTGGAAGAACGTTTCAACCGAGAATAATTATATATTACATCAGTTCTCGTAGTTAACAATGTTTAGGTCCTAATACTTTTAACAGTCATTTTCGTAATTCATACTACGAAACAAAACAAAGTAACTTAATGCATTTAGATAGTTAATACTTTAAAATCATACAAACTTAATTCTAAAGATATAACTTTACCTGACGAAATGATTTTAGTTCGATAGTCATTTCTCTTTCCGGGAATTTCTAAAGTTTTATGTTTTCTAACAACTTTTTTTTCCGAGATTTTTTTTTACCTACTCTATTGGTAAGTATTACGTGTACATCCATGGTAGGGACGTGAGTTTAAGTGCGTTTCAGGGCTAGGCATCATGCGTCTGCAGGAGAGGGCATTTCATGCAAGGAGGCGTGCATCGCAGCACAGAAGGGTTTAAGGCAGCCATGGTCACAAGTGGGACTATGAACTGCATCCCTTAGTGTACTTATAGCTGGGGCTGTAGCTAATAAGGTGGAGGGGCCAAACCAGCATAGGTACCATAAAAACCCTCCCGACAGGAAAGAAGTTCAAAACTTATTCATGCATAACTGGATATACTACAGGAGGCAGCAGGTGTAAATCCCATGTGCTTTAATATGAAGTTGAAAATCTAGAAGAGAAGGGGCAGGGCTGTATATTCTGAGATTGAACTTTGATAATACAATTTCTGTCTACATAAATACAAACTTCGTTAAGGTTGAATTAATTTTCATCCAAATATTCTAAATGCCAATTCTTTCCTTTTCTGTTAAGTATTTATGATTGCCATCATAATATATGCTACTCGTATTCGTACTGTTGTGGTTACAGATACCATACAAAACGAGTATGAGTACATGTAACAGGTACACGGCCTTTGAGTATAAGACATACCATGCTATCTAGCAAGTGATATTAAAAGTGGTTGGTTACAGATGCAGCACAAAATGAGTATGAATATGTACAACAGGAACACGGCGTATGAGTACGAGACATGCTGTGCTATCCAAGAGTAAGAGGNAAAATGAGTATGAATATGTACAACAGGAACACGGCGTATGAGTACGAGACATGCTGTGCTATCCAAGAGTAAGAGGACTTGTAACAAGTACGCCGTGTATATCAAACATACTCGAGTGTACGGATTATCGATCGGAGTATATAATACTGGTAAAAGTCACTTGAAGCAGAGCACTATAGGTTTTACCGATGGAAAAAAAATATATTGGAAAACTAAAATCTCCCACATGGGTGTTGTCTTTATTATATGGGAAAAAATTTCCCATGTTATCTGTACACATGAAAAAGGAAAGTAGTACATGTAGGAGATACGTGGTACGCAATACATGTTAATTTTAACTCGTACTCATAACAGATACTGATTACAAATAGATATTAGGTAATAAATACCTGTTATGTAAAATACTCCTTATCTCTAGTCAGACTATAGTTAGCACACAGGACAATCATACTGGGGACATGGTCGTTTCGAGCATAGCGGTTTAGAAGGCTTTGCTTTACGAGCCAGTGATTTCATATCCTGGTNAAAATGAGTATGAATATGTACAACAGGAACACGGCGTATGAGTACGAGACATGCTGTGCTATCCAAGAGTAAGAGTACTTGTAACAAGTACGCCGTGTATATCAAACATACTCGAGTGTACGGATTATCGACCGGAGTATATAATACTGGTAAAAGTCACTTGAAGCAGAGCACTATAGGTCTTACCGATGGAAAAATATATATATTGGAAAACTAAAATCTCCCACATGGGTGTTGTCTTTATTATATGGGAAAAAATTTCCCAGGTTATCTGTACACATGAAAAAGGAAAGTAGTACATGTAGGAGATACGTGGTACGCAATACATGTTAATTTGAACTCGTACTCATAACAGATACTGATTACAAATAGATATTAGGTAATAAATACCTGTTATGTAAAATACTCCTTATCTCTAGTCAGACTATAGTTAGCACACAGGACAATCGTACTGGGGACATGGTCGTTTCGAGCATAGCGGTTTAGAAGGCTTTGCTTTACGAGCCAGTGATTTCATATCCTGGTATTCACATCTCCATCATATATTTAAGGACAGTGATAAATGTTACGTCGTTGCAAATTTTTTTGAAACGAATGGTGTATTTGCGAAAAATAAGGCATCGTGACTTTGTTTTTCTTCAATTTTGACTGACAACGCTCCATAAAAATGGGGGAAACTGCCGACACGATGAATTCAGAGATGAGCGTAGTTTCAGAAGATAAAATTGGCCAAGGCCCGACAAGGGGCCAGATGAGTTCACAAGTCGATAACTCATTCAACAGTTCAGGATCATGTTTAAGTTGACACACCATTCGGAAAATGGTAAAAATATTACTCATAGTTTGTATAATCGCACTTCGATTGGGCTGCATATCGACAATCTGGTCTTTCGCCCTTCTAAACTATTTTCATTACTTTTCACGGTGAAATGCTCCCTGATAAAGTTCTTGTCTACAAACATTACTACATTGTCAAACCAAAAGTACGCAGGATCACACATCGTCAAAAATGTTTTCGATTTAGACATATTGCCAAAAAAAGCCGTGGAACTCAGTTACGATGCCCGGCATGTGGTGACCACCACACATTGCCGGATTTTACCTCTGAACAGTTAAAATGTCCGAACTGTAAGGGTAATCATGTAGCGACTGAGCAAGAGAAATGTAACCACTGTGTGGTCGAGAAACGCATTCATTACCTTATGCAACAGAAAATTTGACCTACCATCAAGCTAAATATAAGTTATTACAATAGAATGGACGAGGGTCTTCATGTACTGATAATGCTTATAGGGAAGCCGCCCCAGAAGCTGCTCTTTATGCACATTTCCCTGATCATATTGGTGTCGCTTCACATTCCTGGGACACATTAACTCAATAAATTGTAAAACCCAGTGTTACAATAGGGTTATAAACAGCGAAGACGATTGCAAATATATTCCGGACATATTGTAAACGCCAACACACAGACAACCTAGAGGTGGACCGATCAGGACACTCCTTGGACAGTGATAAATAAGGGGCTCTTGCGAACATCATGGCAGATATCCTCTACAGCTTTATATTATTCACAGTTCAACCCAGAAAGGAAAAGTTCATCAAATGGCATTATGCTTTCAACTCACACTGCGTCACAGCCATCTTCATTGGAATCCCACAGTGATGGTAAAGCGATGTCGGTTGGTCATCCAGAACCACTATATATGCAGCTAGGGCATTAGGTGTGTTGAAATTGACAAATATCAACGAGAGTTTGAGAAAATTATTTTTCTTCTTAAAACTCTCCTTCCCACAGATTGAGAGATAACACATTTCAATAGCTAAGACTCACGTGTATATACTACGGTAGAATTGTCGTTTCCTACAACAACGTGAACAACTTCAACAATTCTTGAAGTCTTGTGCAGTGGAGGTACTTTTATTACAAGAAACTCAATTGCGTGCAAGAGATGTTAAATCGGTGTTAACAGGCTACAGTTATAATGGTGATACGAAACCATTCCATCATGGAGTAGCAGTTATGGTTAACAAAGCCCTAACCTCAATACCACTTGGCCTTAATTAAGTACATCTTCATGTAGAAATAGCTGCATTTACAATTGCCTATCGCGGGAAGTTGATAGATTTCTCACTATGTTCACCTGCGAGCAGGTTTTTTGCATATGAGATTTTCTGGTAATTAGCCAGGTTCCTAGCCGGCGCTGAGACTGGCTTAGATATTTGTTTTTGTTTAGCATTGAAGTTGTCGGCTAGTGTTTGGCGTGGTTTTACCTGTTCTAGGTATGTGAGGCAAAGAATTGAAAATGCCTCGTGATTGCCTTTGCAATTGTAACAGATTGGGTTGGCTTTGACATTTGGACATTCACTTTTGAGGTGTCACCCGGGACAATGTGCACATTTGTAATTCAAGCAGCAATATGCTCGTGTGTGGCCAAATAACAAACAGTTTCTGCATTGGGAGCATCTTGCAGCCTTTTCCTGTAGACTCGCGCGTGCATCACAGCCATATTAAGTCTTGTTGTTGATACAAAATTTGGCAGATTTTTAATCAAACACCATTTTTTGAGGTTGTTCTGAAGGACAGCTGTAGTTGTAGAACTTTACAACGAGGTGTTGCAGATGTTCGTCTGCTTCCTTGAAGAGGACAAAATCAGATGTCAAAATATCGGTTTTCAGTCTGTCTCTGGTGATGCTTAGGGTGTAGCCGGTTTTCAAAATTTTGCTTAAAAAATTTACTTAGTATGAGAGGTGTTTGGTGCCAGGTACTACAATGCGATGAACGTGTTGCTTCCCCTGCTTGGTTTCGTTGATGCGCGGCTGTGTGCGGGTTAGTGATTGGCCTGAGGGGCCAGATGCAGATGTGGAATTTCCATCTGGGATTTCCAACTGTGTGGAAAACCGGTTTTAAACCGGAATGGTTGGTGCCCTCTCTAACGGCGACTGATGGAGGCGTTTTGAATCACCTTGCTTTTAGTTTCATTGTTTTTGCCTTCGCTGGCATCCTTGTTCGTTCTTTGTTGTTTCAAATTCAATTTCTGGAAACTCGTGGGGCTGTTGGAGATAGTTAATTTCACTCAGTGTTGTTGCAGCCGCAGGTGGTTGTTAAAGTGCAGTCCCCATGCACTTGGATTGCTCCGGGCTGAGAGAATTGGTCGCCAGAATACATCTCGCCCACAGCCAGCTCCGCCCCCAAGGGTGTGGTGGTGGAGGGGGAAGTAGACCGGGAAAACTCCTGGAGTGTGTGTTTATTTAGCAGTGTGCCTACAGTTAATTTTTAGACGGTGCAGTTTACTGTGGCCGCTGACCCACTAGGGGCTAGGCTCGAGATGACCAGTTTCCTGGCCGTCCACAGTATTCAGGGATGTGTGCAGCGATTGACAAAACTAAGCGCTGTTGGAGAGGCGAGGCAGCTCCTTTTCGTAGGTAGTTGCCGACTTACAGTTCCAAAGCGAAGTGTGTGGTGTGTGTGGCGCGTCCCGTTTTTCATCATTGCCAAAGCTCACAGCAGGGGTAGTCCAGGCCCCGTGAGGGGCTCTTTACCACCCAAATGGGGTTTCATATAACCTACAGGGAGATTAGGAAGAAGCACGATTAGCCCCCTCCCAACTCCCTGGATCATTCCAATCTGTAGTTACGAAGGTTGGCCTCTACAGCTAACATTTAATGGGCCCACTGAGTTTCCCCAGCAAGCCTGGTACCCAAGAATGTTGCCCTCTCCTCCCCTGCCAGCACAGGAAAAGAATAGGGAGACAGCTTTGCCTGGTAAGTGGTTCTATTACAAAAATTTTGAAAAGCAGGTTAAGTAAATAACCTGGCTAAGGAATTAATTTCCCAGTCAGGTTTTATTGATTAGAAAAGCTAATCTAGTACCAAAAGATAGGAAAATAAAAATGGAATATAATATCCAGTGTCTCTAAGTAATGCAGGGTTAAGTTGGTTGTGCTCACACATGAAATGTGGATGAGGCTGAAATTATTGTCGTGACTAAAAAGTGCAGTTAAACATTGAAGAGAAAAGCTTTACTGGGCAATAATAAGATATGCAATAAACAAGCAACATATAAGTCGTCGTGTTTGTGAAGCTACGATCACTGGAGACGCATGGCATGTCCATAGTGGTGGGAGCGCGATGTGTGAGCAGCGAGACCTGTAGGGCGAGTGACTGGCGTCGCTAAGTTGCTAAGTTTATAGGGGGCCCGCTCCCTTAATAAATATATATACCTCTTAATACTTGCGGGTAAATATGCTTAGGCCTAAAAGGCCTCTGCATTTACCTTGGATTTGTGGTGAACTTGGTGGAATGAATGAGCGTGGTAGTATGGTTTCATGGGTGATATTGAGTAATATGCTGCTTAGCCTTCGGAGGACCCCTCCCCACCTCACCACACCCGCAGCATCATTCACAATGCTGCAGCTGCGAAGGGGAAAGGAGGTTGTAGCCACTGGACCCTCCACCCAACTCCCAGATGTCATTTCTGGCATAATGAGTAGTCAGGCTTTTGGTTTCCAGTCTGGAGAATGCAGTTTTCGCATACCCGCTCCCAAGCCACACCCAGCTGCGGTTTTCCCCCCTCCTTTAGAGAGCCTGGTAAGGTATTACCCCTCAGACCCCCGGGAAGGGGGAGTGGTGTAATCGGACTTACGAGGTGTTACCCTTTCCAGCAGTCCTGTGGGTAGGCTTGTGGAGGTTTTAATCTCACACCAGAAGCCTATCACTGCAGCTGGAATTCGACAATAGGCGATATGCTACTTGCTGGCATTTCTCCAGGCCTTCCTAGGATGTGGATAGATGTCTGGTGTTGTGGAATGAAATATCTAAATTGTAAAACCAGTTGGAATATTATATGTCAGCGTTCAGTAGTCTCTTGGCAGTACATGACGAACACAAGAGCAGCAGAAGCAGCCCCAGCAGCGGCCCCACCCCAGGCGACACCCACGAAGAAAGGCAATGCGGCCCCAAAGAAGCCACGAGCCAATCCGAGGCGGCGTGTGCTATACATTAAAACCATGTGCGCATGTATCCATTCACGCTATTCATTCTAACGATTTTTTTTAAATTTTGTTTTTTATATGTATATATATATATATATTGTTTTTTAATTCATTTATACATCCCTTTTCACATATATATATACATACGCACATTAGGTCATAAATTATTGTAGGCGTGATACATAGTTATTGGGTTATGTTGAATGAATATATTAAATATAAGGAATAAATACAAAGAGCTTAATCAAGATAATATAGTGCTAAAGATAGTATTTAAATAAAATAATAAATTAGGATTATATGGTTCATGATAATAAGGTAATTAAATAATGCATATGGCCGGAAGTGGCACTGTCCCCAATAATTACAAGTACAAATATACACAAATCGTGATCAGGTTGTTGGAGGGAGGATGAGAGTTTTCGGTCGTGTCTGCCTCCACACCAGCCTTTTGCCATAATCCGCCAACTCATGAACCAGAGGGTTTTCTACCGTCGGTATTATCTTGTAGAGTTCTGTGGCCAGCTTTCACATATGGTGTTCAAAGCTCTCCACTTTGAGCTCTTTGTGGAGCTGGTCATTCCTTGTATACCTGGGTGCGTTCATAATCATACGAAGGATTCTCCTCTGGATGTGCTGAAGTTATTTTGCGCGTCCACCGCCATTGTTCATTACTGCCGAAGCTCAGAGCGGGGGTAGAACAGGCCCCATGAGAGGCCCATTATCACCCAATGGGGTTTTCTATAGCCTGCAGGGAGAATAGGAAGGAGAGAGATTGGCCCCTTCCCAACTCCCTGCACCATCCCAAACTGTAGCTACAGAGGTTGCCCTCTGCAGCTAACAGTTATGGGCCAACTGAGTTTCCCCAGATTGGCCCAGGTGTCCCAAAATATTCCCCTCCCCCCTACCCCACGCCTGACGGCTCGGGAAGAGAGGAGGGAGGCAGCTCTGCCTGGTTTGTGACTCTACTTTAGTTTTGTTGTAATTTATAAAAAGGGCAATTTTTAAAAATTTGCCCTTTTTATAAATTAAAAAATTGAGATTTTTAATTGCCAAAGTGGTGTTTTAAATAATCTTAACATCGTAGGTCTGTTGCACGAGAAAAGTTTTGTAATTCAAAATGAATATTTAAGTGATGTTATATATAGTGATTTTGGATTGAGCAAAATACTGGAAAAAGTATAAATGTTGTTTTGTAGATATAGAAAACGGGTGTTGTGTTTCCGGGTTTGTCATAAAATTATCTTAGTTCATTCGTGAATTTCACAAGAAGTGGTGTATAATTGAAAATTAAGTAATTTTATAAACTGTGATTTTAGGTAACTGGAACTTAAACAGAAATTTTGAGCGTGTTTTTAAGTTTTAGATTTAATTCAAAAGGATTTGAAGGTTTACTGGTGTTTTGTTAGAGACGTGTTCTGTTAAAATACGCTAATTTTCTCGTATGAGTGTGTACTCTGCCGAGTGAAAAAAAGTTGGGTGCAAAAACTTGTTTTAAAACTATTACAGTCGTGAAAAAGCGCTGAGGGCGAGTAAGATTTAATATAGTTTGGTACGTGAGTTGTTCAATAACTATTTGTTAAACTCCGTAAAGTTATTAAATAAGGCTTGAAACGCGAGCTAAGAGTTGTAACTTCAGATTCACGGGGTCGGAGGCCTCAGATTGGCCTAGAGGTCTCGTGGGTGGCGGGGGCTTCCTCCGCCGCTCCAGAGGTGGTAGCACTGTCGTCTTTTTACGTCAAGCGTATTTTAAATATATCGGGAATTTTAAAGTTTGTTAGTTGGGTTTTTTCGTACGAGGAAAGTTATTTGCGTATAATACTGGATATTCCCAATGCTGCATATCTTGCAGTTTCTATGTGCGGTTGCCAAGATAACTTGTGATCTATCGTTATACCTATATATTTCGTCTTTTTAACATACAGGACTATTTGATTGAACAGTATTAGTTCTTTCTTCGGTTTCGGTAATTTTTTTTAAATTATTATTTTCCCTGATTTGCCTGAGTTTACTATAATTCGGCATTTCGTGTACCACTGTTCAAGAATAGTTTGTTGTTTTTGTAGGGTTATTATTGCATTTTTAATGTGGTAGTTTTGCTTTATTATTGCTCTATCGTCAGCGTACATTTGGATCTTTGCGTTAGTTCGTACATCTGTTATTGGTTTGTCGGCTGTCTAAATACTGCATAGAAAAGGGAAAGTAGCAACAGGGAAAATTACAACAGCAGGAGTATCTCCTGCTGTTGATAATTTTAGTGTTAGTCTGTTCCATCTGATGTTACGTTAAAACGTATATTATTTAAATAATGTGCTAATAAATTTACATAAGTTGTTGGAAAGTTGTAGTTTATTAGTTTATATATTAGTCCTGGAAGCCAGACTTTATCAAAGGCTTTTCCAGCGTCTAAGAATGCTATTATTGTACATATATAGTTCTTTATTATTAAATCCATCTGTTATATCTTCAACTATGTATTTGTTTAAATCTGCATAATTTTGTAGCCTGTATAGTTGGATTTTTTCAAATATTTCACTTATGCTGTTTAATAAGCTTATTGGTGGCCTGTTTTCTCTTTTAGTAGGATCTTTTCCAGGTTTCGGCAAGGTTATTACTTTAGCTTTTTTCCAGGCCTGGAAATCTGCATAATTTGAACATTGAATTACATATTTTTAATAGTTACTCTAGAGCGTTTACTCGTAATTTCTTTAGGGCTTCATATTTTATCCCGTCTGGTCCTCAAAATTTATTGTTAGGGCGTCTCTTAATTATTTTTAATAGTTATTTTTAAGTAATTAGGTTATATTTCGATGTTTATTTTAGTTTTAGGTATTTGTTTATGTAATTATTTACTGATTGAGGGAATTGTCTATCTTGCACATCTTTATTGGGGGAAAATTGCTTCTCTATGCTCTCTGCTATAATGTTAGTTTTATCCCTATCAGTATATACATAACCTTGGGGTATTACTATTGCTGGGGTAGTTAATTTTTTACATTTCCCTGTTAATGATTCATTTAATCGCCCTTTTTTTGGGGGGGGTTATGAGCTGGGTTTTTTTTTTGTTGCTTCACTCCAGATTTTAATTTTTAGTTTTTCAAGTTTACATTCAAGCTGTCTTTTAAGCCTGTTGTATTGTGTTTTAATTATATGATTTCGTGTTCTCTGAAAATTATTTCATGCTTGCGTTTTAGGGCTACTAAATAATCTACTTCTGGGTAATTTACTATTGTATATTGCCTTTTATTCGTGTATTTGGCGTTTTGCTTTAACGTTTCCATTACTATGTCTGTAAATAAGTATTTGTCTGCACATTTACTTCTAATTCGTCGTTTATTTCTGGCGGGGTTTCAAATTTTTCTGTTTTGGCTTTTTCGAAACCTTCCCAGTTTGTAACTGGTCACTTTATTGTGTGTTTATTATTAGATCTGCGTGTGTTTAAAGTTAATTTCGTAAAGACTGAGAGGTGATCTGAGTCTAATTCCCTTAAAATTTCTGATTCGATGTTAGAGTTGGGGATATTGGTGAGAATGGTGTCTAATTTATTTGGTTTATTGCTATTGTCTGGTAAGTGGGTAGTTAAGGTGGTGTAAAAATGACATAATTATTTTTATCTGCATGTGCACTTAGTTTCCTTCCATTTGCATCGCTATACATGCAGTCCCATTCTTTATTTTAACTGTTTAAATCTCCTCCTATTAAAAAGTTTTCTGTATCGCCCCTAATGTTATTTAAATCGCGTTCATTTAAGTTAGTTTTAGGGGGACAACATGCAACCGCCATTTGGATATGGGTATGGTTACTTTTATTTTTTATTATTGTGGCTTCAATCTGGGTTTAAGTAATTATATTTACTAGATGGTGGTGGATAATGTTTTTAATTATTATAGCTGTACCTCCTCCCCTGTGTTTCATGTCTAATATATATATTTATATTTATATATATATATATATATAATATCCTGAAATATTTATATTCCGTTATTATTGAGTGTTGTTTCTGTTATAAAATCTATATAAAAATTTCATATATTATTAGTTGTTGTAGCTCATATATTTGCGCTTTGATCCCGCTGGCATTCCAGTTTAATAGGCTTAGTGTGCATTCTGTTTCAGGGTTAGCCATTACTGTGGGCGAGTAGCCAGTGTCTGTAGCAACAGTAATTGCTTGTCAGCAAGCGTTTGTTATGCCCTGATGGAGCCGAAATATGGTTATATGTGTGTAATTACACTGGAGAGCCAAACAAACTGGTATAGGCATGCGTATGCAAATAACAATGGAACCAATCAGAGTAACGCGATTCGGTCGGCAGTGCCTATATAAGACAACAAGAGTCCGGTAAAGTTGCTAGATCGGTTACTGCTGCTACAATAGCAGGTTATCAAGATTTCAGTGAGTTTGATCGTGATGTTATAGTCGGTGCATGAGAGATGGGACATAGCATCTCCAAGGTAGCGATAAACCGTGAATATCAGGAATCCGGTAAAACATAAAAATCTTTGGCATCGCCGTGGCCGGAAAAATATCATGAACGAACGGGACAAACGACGACTGACGAGAATCATTCAACGTGACAGACGTGCAACCATTTCTCAAATTGGCGCAGATTTCAATGCTGGGGCATCAAAGTGCCAGCGTGCGAACTATTCAAAGGACTATAATTGATATGGGCTTTCGGAGCCGAAGGCCCCCTCGTGTACCATTGTTGACCTCACGACACAAAGCTTTACTCATCGCCTGGGCCCGCCAACACCGCCATTAAACTGTTGATGACTGGAAACACATTGCCTGGTCTGACGAGTCTCGTTTCCAATTGTATGGGGCAGATGGACGTGTACGGGTATGGAGACTTCCTCATGAATCTATGGACCCTACATGTCAACAGGGGACTGTTCAAGCTGGTGACGGCTTTATCATGGTATGGGGCGTGTGCAGTTGGCGTGAAATGGGACCCCTGATACGTCTAGATACGACTCTGACAGGTTACAGATACGTAAGCATTCTGTCCGATCACCTGCACCCATTCATGTCCATTGTGCATTCCGACGGACGTGGACAATTCCAGCAGGACAATGCGAGACCCCACACGTCGAGAGTTGCTATCGAGTGGCTCCAGGAACACTCTTCTGACTTAAGACACTTCCATTGGCCACCTAATTCACATGAACATTATTGAGCATATCTCGGATGCTTTGCAACGTGCTGTTCAGAAGAGATCTCCACTGCCTCGCACTCCTATGGATTTGTGGACTGCCCTGCAAGATTCATGGTGTGAATTGCCTCTTGCATACCTTCAGACAATATTCGAGTCGATGCCACGTCGTCTTGCTGCACTTCTGCGTGCTCGCGGGGGCCTTACACGGTATTAGGCAGGTGTAACAGTTTTTTTTGGCTCTTCAGTTAAGTTATGTGAAGTGCACGTTCCGGATTAGTTGTGTTAGTTCCCGGATGTCGTTTAGTGTGGCATCTAGAGCCCCATCCAGTTTGAGTGGCTGATTAGGGGTCTCCAAGAGAGGTGGACGTCTGATCGGCTGCTGTGCTAGCCTGTGGTCGTCCGTCCTCGTTGCCCAGGGGCCGGGCCTCGCCTCACCAGCGCCCGGAGCAACCCGAGAGGACCCGCTGGCCATAGCCCTGCTGTTTCCAGTCTGACTGCCCCCGTCGGCTCCCACAACTGACACTAGCTGGGTCGGCTCCTGCACCACAGGCTCGTGTAGAGTGCGTGGTGAGCTGCGCAGTTGCGGGAACTGTGCAGTGTTTGTGTGGTTTGGTGCATGTTGTGTAAACTGTGGACGCACATTTTTGTTTGTATTTTCTTTGAGCGCTTGTACTATATTCTTGCATACTCTACCAGCTTTGTCCGCAGTGTGATGTCCCTCCTCCTTGAAGTTAGCGCACCGCAGGAGCAGACGGTTCATCCTTGTTTCGCCCTCTGGCTAGCTCAGTTTAGGCACACTGGGCGCATGTTGCTTTGTTCTGCTGTGTGCCCCACTGGCTGCAGTTGGGCACATCTTCTGGTAGTGGTTTGTAAGGCTCTATGCGAACGGTGGTCCAATAGAGCCTCATGATCCTGAGGAAGTCTTTTTTGGTGTTATGAATCGTTATTGACCTTGCACCCGTCGGCACATTGTCGGGGTCCTCAGGTGTGTGGTGGCGGGATTCGCGTTTGAAGTTGCGGAGGTCCAGTATGTTTAACGTGCACCTGGTGATATCCTCGCGGAGAATGTCCTCTTCAACCCCACCTTCGGTCAGGTTACTGATGACAAACCTTTGAGGCTTCTCGTCGGGGTGGCCTTGTGTATAGTGGGTGGTGTCTGCGAGCAGGCGCCGAGCCTTCTCGTAGTCTGACCGAGTGAAAAATGTAAGTTTCAATTCTCGCCTCCAAGTGAGTGTTTTCTGGAAGTCAATTTTACTATTACGGAGCAGCTGGGCCCCATTTTTGAGTGACCTGCTGTCTGGTATTATTATAGGCGCTCTGTTGAGGTATCCTGAACTGTGAGCCGGCGGTCAGCCCAGAAATATTCTGTCGCACCTATCTCTTTTAGGTGTTTTTAATGATTACGCTACTGTACGATAGCTGACATAAAGTTTGTCACCACTCTTGAGATAGTTTTACCCTTTGTGAATGGAGCAACACTGCTCTGTCACAATAATACACTGACTGTACCTTCTGTTTCGGACTCACGGTGACTACTGCTGCATAACACATCATGAAGCTAGTAAATGATCTGTGAACAAGCTCACGTGTGTACAGCGTTAGATAGCATTGCGTCTAACACACACTTACTGATGCGCATAGAAACCGTTCTCTGTACCAATATATTTGGTTGCGCAGCAATGAGGATTTTGTATGTCATAATGTATTTACAAATCCTACTACAGCAATAAATGTTTGGTATTTATTTGTAACGGAAAGCATTATATGCAGAAATATTTTTTATGTTAATTACGTCAATAATTACAGGTGTTGTATAGAAAAATATACGACTTTCAACCAGCTCCTAAATTGTGGGTGTTCCAAAACTTTTCGGGGTGAGTGTATTCCCCCTCCAATGGATTGGAAATGAAATAGCAAATTTATTTTCAGATAAAGGCACTTCGTGAACTTTAATTAAAAACCTCAGTCAAATATAGGTCTGTAATAAATTTAATGGGGCAGGAATGAATAATCGTTCGAGTAATATTCGTAGTTCAATAATTTTTCCATTGACCTGGAATTAAATATAAAATTGGATTAGCAAGTATCATTTCAGGTCAAGTTTAAACTTAAACAGGAATACACTTATTTTGTCTGTCCCTACCTACAGTTAGTGACAAACATCAGAAGTGCGTTCATTTTACGTTGAGATATGTCGCAAGTAATAGTTGTGCGATGCCTGAAATCCCAGTAAACGAAAATATAAATAAAATATTTTTCAAATAGAAATTCATGTCTCGAACATTTTATTTCAATGTAGGTACATTATAGTTTGAGATTATAAAATTCCAATACATCTTTACAGTCACTCAAACTTACATTTCCTTGACTTTTCTCATGAACTGTATTTCATTATTTGATACATTCCAGCCTGACTTATTTACTTGTCCGCGATACCAAGCAAGGTGGTATATGATTAACTCAGTGGTCACGCATTTAGGAGGACCTGAATTCAATTCCTTTACCGGCCATACTAATTTCACTGTTTTTCGAAATCACTCAAGGCTTTTGTCATGGAGCCAATGATGCAATGCGGTTTTTTCCTACTTTTTTCAGCTTACTGATTATAGTATGGTAAATTGTAAGTCTCACTCTGTAGTCATTTCTTTATTGGTTTATGTATAGCTAGAGATTACTATTCTGAGCGAGATTAACGGACACAGCGTTATTGATTTGCCTATAAAACAGTCGAGGCAATTAATAATGTTCAGATTCTGACATCGTGTAATAAGTAGACTTCAAGAAAGGAGGCCGAAAATGAAGAAACTGAATGAGAGACTTGCATTATTATGTATAGTTATGTATAATTTTGTTACAAATTAAAATAATTATATTATTTTATTTTATTTTAAAAAAACAATTTTTAAAATTGGATAATTAATAAATACTTTTGATTTGACATGCTCTATGCCTATAAAACAAGAATGGCTACCAGAAACAGACATATATGTTTGAGGAATGAGTGGGCTTAACCGTTGAGCTCCTTCGGGGATGGTCGACACCACCGAGCTGCAGACCGCCGAGCACCCTCACTAGTGGAGCCGAAGACCGCCATCCACAGCCACCTCCATACAGCTCCCATGTGAACTACTTTATGCGAGATCAAACGAAATCATTTACTTAAGTTGGTAGGTGGGCTTAACGTCTCGTCAACAGCGAGCTCACAAGAGACAGAGCAAGCTGCTCAGGGAAGCAGGGATGCTGATGGCCATGGCCTGTAGGAAGGAGCCATCCCAGCAGTCACTTGGAGTGATTTCTGGGAAACCACAGAAAACAGAAATCAGGATGGCCGGACCGGTATTCGAGCCCAGGTCCTCCCGAATGAGAATCTACAGGTTAATCACTGCGCCACTTTTCTCGGTCGTATTAGAATGATGTCTTAGTGGCAGCACATAGTTCAAGAAGTAATCCCCCATATAAAGGATGGTCCACAGTACAGGATTCTTAACTTTGAGAGCCGACACTGGTTTCAGTTGAGTCATGCCGCGGTCCCACATGTCAGCGAGCAAGTCGGTTCTCTGCTGAGAGGAGGTTGAAATGTTTCCCTTGGTTGTCGATCTGTACCTCCCTGGTGTGTGGACGGTGAGTAGCCACCAGGCGAGCTACCTTCAGTATGCAGCGGGGTGACGACCCCACAACAGAAGGTCACTTGCGTTCTCTACTTCAGCAACTGTAAGTCGGTGACAACTGTGCAGCGTGGTTTCCGGCGACAGTGCGGCACTGCACCCCATACTGCTAAGAGCATTCGACGTCAACAACAGCAGTTACGACAAACATGTTATTTGAGTAAAGGAAAATTAACCGTTCGCTCCCGTGTTTCCGACGATGACCTTGGGTGCATCTGGGTGACTTGTAAGAAGTCGACAAATATCTACCCTTCATGCCAGCTGAAATGTATCCAGTCAACATACGACTGCCTGACGTACATTTATGTCAGCGTTTACTATTCAAACCACACAGGAGTGAACTCTCACACGCCCTAGGCCAAGGTGATAAACAACGACGAGTGATATTTTTGTATCCATTCTCGAAAAGACACTTTTATTTCGCTCTTGTGTTTTCTGACAAGGCCCACGCTTCATCTCAATAGTACGGTGGACCTCCAAAATTTCGTATATAGGGATCACAGCTGCCACATGGCGTAGTCGAGCATGAGTGATTCTCCTATAGTGAATTTGTCTACGCCGTTTCTCTTGAAAAAAAATTATGGTCAGTTTTATTTTCCTTGCAACACTGTCACGGGAATATCGTAGATGCAAACTAGTTTTTTCAGCACTACATGCCGATCCCTTTGGAAAGCAAACTAAAGAGGATATATGTTATAATGAATATTTTTAAATTTTGGTATAATCAGATAGATATACATTACAAAAGTAAAATGAAAATTTGTTTTAAAACTTAGAAAGCAGAATATATTTTGTGATTGGCATGCGACATTGAAAATGATAGTACCTACTGCTAGGTACTGACAAAAATTTAAAAAAACGATAGTAAAAAATAATATTATTACAAGGCACCTGAGCGGGGTTGAGTTCGTGAGGGATGGATGTCTAATAAAAATGAAAGAACTAAATTTTATTTTTAATTTATTCACGCAGTTATTATTTACATAATTAAATTGTCTATCTGCAATATTATTATTATTTTTATTTCACAGTGAGCGCAATATATATTATTTATTTCAACTCTAAGTACCGTCCTTCTTAATGTCTCTGTTGTGTTATAGTCAGTTAACTCATACTCATCATTAACACATGTTCAGTCTATCTGTTGCCATCATTTGTAATGTCTTTCACTCGCGCATCCAGTAAAACAGTCCAGACTGCAGTCGTACTCTTCACAGTTCTGATGTTTGCAGTCTCAGATTTTCCTCCCGCTGGTCACTTCCGGCGCTACTCGTTGCTCTTCGCCGCACAATCGCCCAGACTCCCGACTCTCATAAAACTCCTGGCTCGGGGGCCTGTCGCACTTTTATACTATCGCTGGCCTTGATATGGAAGGTTAACGCACCTCGAGTCACGCTGAGAGAAACTGTGGCAGTAGTAATGACCAGAACATTCCTTCAATGATATCTCAAGGACACCCGATACCCAAGGTCGGAAACGGCATTGCCCTGATTGGCATAATAGGCACACTTTGTAAACATTCCTTTGTGGAAAGCCGCTGCATCTCTGGTTGCAACTGATAGCTCACGAGCGTCCATAAATCATCCGTGCCTCGCACGCTCTCAGAGCGGCCGTCTGTAACAATATCAACTATGTTTATTAAATATCTCAATACTTCCTTTTGATTTGTAGTCATAATTTTCTTGCGAGTAATTATCCATTTCCTGTGTTTATTATGTTTTCTGACATTGCGTTTCACAAATTTTGTTTGTGTTGCCCAGTTTTTTTTTTCCATCAAATAATTTTGCAGAGTTAATTTTAGTAACCACATGTTTTAATGCAAGCCCTTTTTAAATAGCGCATTTATTTAAATTTTGATTATTAATATTTATNAATAATTTTGCAGAGTTAATTTTAGTAACCACATGTTTTAATGCAAGCCCTTTGTAAATAGCGCATTTATTTAAATTTTGATTATAAATATTTATATATATATTTAATTTTTTCCCAGTTGTACTTTTGCAATGCATGTATGCAGCAATCATATGTATCAAATTTAACCGCTTTATAAATACCGATACTTGTTCTTAATATAGGCCTACCTGTAAATACAACTACACACTCGATACAAATGAATCCTTGTAATATAAGTCAACATAACGATTTAACTTAGGCCTATAGATTTTTTATAAAACAATTAAATTGAAGAATGCACCAAATATAAAACATTAAACATAGCCGGCCTTTCGTAACATCCGTTTGTGATGTTGAAATCAGTAAACTGGGANGCACCAAATATAAAACATTAAACATAGCCGGCCTTTCGTAACATCCGTTTGTGATGTTGAAATCAGTAAACTGGGAACGGTGTTAAATTCAGCGTAGAACCTAGATGTCTCTTGCTACTTGCAAGTTGATAAGATATCCACAAAAACAAAATATTCAAACGATAATTATCTAAAAACCAGTCGTCAGCATTAACCATGTACCATGCTTTAAAACTTGATCGTCCTTCAGATAGAATTATTTTAATAATATAATTTTTTATGGAATTATATATATAACTATATATATATATATATATATATATATATATATATATATATATA
>NQII01004027.1:5460-54827 GCA_002778355.1 Clitarchus hookeri
CGCTTTTCAGAATACTAACAATTGCGGCACACATCATTCTTAGCTGGTTTCTCTAAATTAATTTTTTGTAGAAGTATAGTAAACTCTTGACGATGCTATGAGCTTTCTTGGTTCCCAGGAAAAGGGTCATTATTTCGAAGGGGGTCATTATTGAAAACCTTAAATAGAATTTTTTCGTGATTCCCAGAAAGGGTTGTTATTTCGAGAGAGTTGCTCTTACCGGGGTCATAGAAATGAGAGTTGACTGTACTTTTATGATTTCAGAGTATGTGTGCGTTTTATGAATATTTTCTGAGAGTGATTTAAAAAATGTACTAATGAAAGTATTGAACATATCTGCCATCCAAAATACATTTCTGGAGACTCTTGTCTACATTTGAACTTGTTGCTTGACTCCCTGCAATGTGAGGAGAATTCATAGGTATATATGTTATATTTTGTGCACATTTCTTTTGCTCTTTAAAATACAGATGGGAATTTTCATTTATTATTTCTGTATAGTTTTTGCAGTAGGCTTTAAAACATTTTTGACATAGTCAAATGCAGATATCAGGTTTTATCTAGATTCTCTAAGTGTTTGCTGTGATGTAAACTGAATTAAAATACTATGTGCAAAACAAACTGCAATACAAGAAATTCTCATTTGTCTACTACTTTGTAGGATAAGTGCACCTCTTATCCAGTGGAAGCAACATGGAACCAGACAGTTGAAGGAAAACATTGACAGAGTTTGTCTTTGATTCCAGCGTGTAGGACACAACTCTGTAAGTTTAGTTGCTCTATCACTAGAAGTACTGGGGTCCGCAGTGACATAGTTGTTGGACTACTCACCTCCCACCAAGGCAGACCTGGTTCAATTCCTGGCAGGATCATCCAGATTTTCGCTTGTGGGGAATGCAGTTACGTTTCCTTTGACTGGCAGATTTTCTCTGGGTACTCCCATTTCCCCTAACCTTGCATCCCACTACTACTCCATTTTCACCTCGATTCCTCCTTGCCGGCTATCAAGACCTTGTTGTTTAGCACTGAACAAAAACCTCAACCATTGGTATTATGACTAGTGATCTGGTCTTGCAGTACAGCTAACCACTTTGGAGTGTCAAAATATTTGTAAACTTTTTGCACAGTACCCAATCAAGTTCTCATGGAATGTAATGTGCACGCATCAGATACTGAGAAATCAAAAGCACAGGAACAAAAACTACATTGCACGTATAGCACTGTCGGATGAACATTTCTTACATTTGCTTGTAATATGTTTACTACCTCTCGTTACTGATGTACCATCATATTACTTGACCTCATAAAAAAGTCTGTACAAACACCAAGCTCATTACAATTTCACTAAAAATTACTAAAGTCTTTCTCACTAACTTTATTTACTGGAAAAAACATTATAAAATCTACTCTGAGAGCTTCTCTCTCTCTCTTGGTTTGAAATACCTTACACAAAGACACATTTGTTCCTTTTATCTATGGTATCAGACAGCCACTGTCTGTGTCTTCTTGTACAGAGGTACCTTCAGCTGGTACTAGTAACGTGTGGGAAAAGGACTTTTTTACACTCATTGCCAGTGAAGTTACACAAAGCAGCGTGTTACTACACATACATATCACCATTATTTTCTTTTGCTGTTGCTGGGGCATGGGGATATTTCCTTTCGTTTTGGTAATATCTGAAAATTAAGTCCAGAAAGAAACAGCGATCAGAATTTGTTTTATTTATTTTCATATTTAATTGCCTATGCGTAGTGATTTTCCAAGTGTTATTTACTGTATTACATTTTGTACTGGTGGGTTTTTTTCATAAGGAGAATGGTGTAAAATAACAGTTCCATAGAAGTACAGGTCTGGAAGTTCACATTTTTCTTCCAGGAAAGCTGGTTTGCAGTGTCTGTTTTAAGTGCAAAAATCGTGAAAGAATGAAAGCCGTTGTAAATTTGTGTTGTAAGGTCTGGTTGTCATGTGTCCATGACCCATATTTTCTTTTGGCAAGGTTTGCTCCATATTCAGGTTTCGAGCTTTGTGCAGTACCTTTAAAAATAAAAGTTTCAGATTGTCAGGAATGATGTGTGTATACTTTAATTGTATTTCTGTGTAGTCACAATCCTTCACTGTAGTCTGATTTTTACATGTATTTGGGTAGCGACAATTAATGTTAGTACTGTGTTTGGAAATAATTTGTAAACATTTAATTGGCCTGCATTTGCAGTGGAAGTAAATGATAGAGTGGTCTATTATTTTGGACATATTTGTCTGGCTTTCGTGTGAATATATCTTTGAAATGGTGTATGTTAAAAATAATAATTCATTTTTTGCATATTTCATTGCGATAGCCACAACTTTTACTGGTAAATATATATATTAAACATTACATTGCTTGAATTAGGGTCTTAATTACTGTTTAAAATGCTCTGTAAACACAGTAGAACCCTCTTAACTTTTCTCAAGGGCCACAAGAAATGTCAGCCTTATATAAGGGAAAACTTTATAAGAGGGTAATTTTGTATTGAAATACATGTGTGTGGACCAAGAGAAGGCAGCTTGATAAAGAGGGAAATGTTATATAAGAGGGGGTGTTATAACAGGGTTCCACTGTAGTAAATTCTGCACATACTCCACTCTCCTTATGCTTTGTGTATTTTCCCTCTCTTTCCCTCTACAGAAAGCAAAGAAGTCATTTTGTTATTCACAATTGTTTACCTAACTCTTTTAATTCAGTGTTAAGATGTGGGACTACTTTCACTCTGTCATTACCAACTTAATTGGGTGCATGCCAGTCATTGTGCCTGTTAAAATATGTACGTGTAGGGGCAGTGACATTTTTCAAAGGTTGGTTTCTGAAGTACTTAATTAACCGTGAACAGCCTTAACAAAGGGGACTTGGTGTGCAAACTGAACGTGGTAAGAGATGACGGCTCTAAGCCAAGTGACTGCCAAAAAGAAAAAGTTTCCAGAATGGCGACAGGAAAGTGCTTAAAGAGTGCCATGAGTGGTGATAATGTTCTTAAAAGATAATGCCTGGTATAGGCTGTTCACGGTGAACTGAGCATTTTTGAAAGTCTTACTTATGATCTTCTTCTCTTCTATTTCTGTATCATTCCAGTGTATGTAAAATTTACATTACCATTGGTTGCTTCACTTTATTAATGCGTCATCAAAAAGGAATTGTGAAAATTTTATGAAAAGTAAATGTAAAATTAATTTGAAAATTTGTTCTCTTTGTGTACAAAACAAGAAATACTGACTTCAGTAGCCATAAATTTACATTTTTTACTCACTCAGTTTAAGATCATATCTTAGAACAATTATCTTATTCGCTGCCAACTTAACTGGCATGTCAGTGTGTGCTGTAGCATACATGTAACTATGGGCAGTGGTTTTTTTCTAAGGTTGATTTCAAAAGTGCTTGCTCACTTTAACGTAAAGAGTCTTTATAGCCATGAGAGCAGTAAAAGGGCACACATGGACAGAGACCAGGCCAACAGGCAGGAACATGGTTCTGCGTTGGTAGCACTCCGTGCAGTATCATTGGAACACACTCTTTCTCTCTTTGTCTGTCTATGTCACTCTCATGCTGGACTCGTGTCGCTCTTGTTGCCAGTCAAGGTCATGCACAGTTGGTCAGTGGGGGTCTCTCTACCTACTTAGGCGTGCGCTCACCCCAAGCGCAATAGAGTCCTTGACTGGGGGGAACTGACCATGGTTAGGCATGCCATGCAACTGTGAAATGGTTATGCTTCACATTGATCATAGATATTTTAATTATATTACAGAGTTCTTGCTTATGTTGTCACTTTATTTAATATCATTTCCAAATTATGCTTTTTATATGAGTTAACAGTATAATCTTTGGTTGTTTTAATAGTTTATTGATATAGAGATTATGTGGAAGTATTTTTCATTTGTTTCTAGACAGTATTGTGTATTAAATATTTTTTTTTTTGCTATTTTTCATTTCTTTCCTAGAGAGTGGTTGGCATTAAATGTTTATTAAACAAAAGTACGAAAGAATATTATCCTGGTTGTCTCTCGTCTTGCCATTGCTGATTGGCGAAGAGATGTGTCATGGTCAGACGACAGCCAATGGGAAGACAGGTGACAACATAAGCAAGGCAGAAGTAAAATTGAACGTAAATTTCTTTAGCAAATCTTTTACTACCCTCTCCACAGACAGATGCGTGGATGGAATTTATTACAGAAAATTGATATAATACTGATGAATATAGAGATTAATCTTGAATATAATTGCTGAAATAAGTTTTAATTTTGAAAGTATTGATAAAGAAGAAAGATTTATTAATGATTTAATTGTTTTTAAGAAGAAAAGAATAAAGAATTTGTCACATGTTACTGTTAGTAAACAGTAAAAAGTTAAAGAACCAAGAATTACAACTTTTTAATTTCTAATTTGAAATTTTACAACTGGCGCCCAACGTTAATTATATTGTAATTCTACCAAAATGTAACAACTTTCTTAAATAATAACACCTCTTCACTTGAAAGGATGTTGGAACTCACCATTTCATTATTATATAGTTGAAATTAATGAAATATTCATATTTTTTTTCTTATAAACATCCTATTGTAACAAATTACTTCTTGCTTAACAAGGTGCCAGCTTAGTATCATAGTGAATCATAGTAAATTAATGCTGCAGTTTTATTTATTTATTTACAATTTTTAGAGCAGCCCCTCCCCTCCCTCAAACAACAACAAGGTCTTGGCAGACAAATATTATTACACACAAAATTATGTCAGAACAGAATATAAAACAAAGTACATCAAAATACGTGAACTAAAACAAAGACTAACGACATAGATACATACAGTAAACATCTAGCAAACATCAACAACTACTGAAAAACTGGGCAAGGGAATACTTGGCATAGGAGGAGGAGTTTCCCAGGACACGTTCCACACAACCCCACCGGTGGACTTCTGTTTAGTAAGACTGTGCGAGGTGCAACCCAGCGCGTGTGCTCACACTCAGTGCTACGCCATCAGGGCATAGCATGCATGAAGGCGACACCTGGCTTCGTAGTGCCCCTGATCAGGATGTGTATGAACAACCAATGCCATTGCGCAACACAAAGTGTTTTAAGAGTTAACAGGTTTACGGACTCGGATAGACACGTTTCCAGCAATAGTGCGCGTAAACTTAACAACACGAAAGTGCGTTGTTATTAATAATTCAGTAGCTTGTGTAGTTTGTAGAACACGCAAGTTTTTGTTAGGGACAATGTTCAGTCTCAAAATAGCTAAGGGAATTTTCCCACCCATCTAATGTAATAATTATGGATTTAACCCTATTTGCACTTTTCTTTTATGCTCACGTGTTTCCGATTCCCGGCATCTTCACGGCAAGTGGCCGGAAAGACGCAGGTAACCATAGAGTCTAAAGTGGGCGCAGGCCACGCGGTTCGTGACTCCCGGGCACTTCAACCACTTATTTGTCTACCATTATGAAAAATAGTTTTTTCATCTTTTATCAATAGGAACATTAATTTAAGTTGACTTCATCGCCTGGGAGGAGTGCCTCTTCACCTCCTGTAGACTCAAGACCCCAGGAATGTAACTTCATCACGTAAATCCGGAGAGCACACGCTCACTTTCCAGCGTTAGCCCCTGACGGGCTTAGTCAATAGGGTCCTCTTAATGACGTGAGCATCGTCGACTGGTTTTTATTGTCAGTATGTCAATAATTGACTTCAACCCTAAGTCAAGCGTTTTGATTGCAGGCCTTGCCTGTTAGAGGCATTTCGGGAGCTGGACCCACCAACCAGCCATTTTCAGGGTTTTAAATCTTTTTCAGTGTAATATGTACTTGTACCAGTGTTTAACTGGCATGTGGAGTGGCCTTACAACTCTCCATTTAGCTAACTTAAGACCAGTATGACTGTTCATCTCTCAACAGGCACCTGCTGCCGGTATTGGGCCGACCGCGACTGCCCATGGCTAGTAGCTTATCGCACTGTAAATAATCCATCGTCAATTGATACGTAGAGGATTAGAACAGCCTAGCCACCAGGGTGACTCGGCCACGACCCACAAGAGCAGAGCAGCCGGTAAGAAATCTACAAGCAGTCTCTGATGAGTGTTTCCTGCCAGAACTTTGCACGAGTAACAGTGCATCTACGACATCCCCACCATCCTCCAACTTCGACCTCACGTCGCCGTATTACTTAATGCTACGCACGCTTATGAAGTAGACAGTAAAAATACATTAAATTATCACAGAGATACAGCAAAACAAACAAATTTTATTCATTGTGATGGTGATACAGCAATATTCAGACACAATGAAGGAAATTAAAATTCAACAGTATTGAAATATGGTACATACTTTAGTTACTTGTATCATCACAAAATGTGTGCAGACAAATTAAGAAAGGGAAGGCGAAAGCTAAGACAATTGCCTACCATCATTGCACTTTTGTAGCTAGCTGTATTTGAGACATGCCAAGTTCAAGAGTTGTCACCGACCAGCATAAAAATAGTACTTAGTTCTGCAGGTAGATTGCACAGTGCCCATATTCATAAAATCTGGAATGAGAGATTGCCATTAACTTTTTTTTCAGTTGGTAATGCCTGCAATTTAGTGTTTGACATAGATCTTTATCCCATGAAGGTTAGAAAATTTATTGTGAAGCTTTTTTTGGCAATGTGTGATCTGAAGGGATCAACTATGGTTACTGAGTGACATTATCAGAAAATTTTCATCTGTTGGAGGAGCTTAGTGATGCTCACCTCTCTTGATTACTTTGGTGGCGTATTGACCTTGCCATACTCTTACAGGTGATAGGTGGAAGCCACCAGGGAAATCTGGGCTCCAGGATTCTCCTTCTGGAAGTANAACGAGAAAGTTTTGTTGCACTTACAGGTGTTGAACTTTCGCTGGAGACTTTAATTTTTGCCCGATTTTTAAAAACCGTTCTCACAGTCGATTCTGATAGTCTAAAATCTCTCCCAACAATTGTTGCTTTGCCTCCATTTTCCATTCTTCTTAACACTTTCATCTTCAATTCCAAAGTTACGCTTTTACGCTCTTTTTNTTCAATTCCAAAGTTACGCTTTTACGCTCTTTTTTCTTTACAGGCGGCATTTTTGACGTAGCGTTAAATTATGACATATCTCCAATAAATGTTAAAACACGACTGCCAGCCGAACTAAACATGACGGAACAAACGAAACGAACGAGGGAATCCCCATAGAACAAAGTCGAAGGACGGGGAATTCCCAATTCTTCAAACAGAATGTTCAGAGGAAGCGGGGATTCCCGCGACCATAGAGAAGTTGATGACTACATTATGTTTATACGCACTCTTTCGCGTAATGAGAGGCATTTGAGCGCGAAATTTGAAATTCGCGTTATAGTGAAACCGCGCATAACGGGGTCGCGTAAAGCGGGGTATTACTGTACAGGAAGATGTTTGTTGAGAAACCACGTGGTCAAGCCCATGGTATCTTGGCAGTGGTAGGTAATTGACATGTGTGCATTCACATACAGATGTGCTTATGTGCATGGTGTGGGTGTTTCTGGAGGTTGCTTTGTAGTGTCCTGTAGTTAAGCAAATATGGTGACATTATAGTTCATCTGGTTCGGCTTTTGACCATTTCGTCGTGCTGTTCAACCCTCGGCAAGGGGAAGAGTTAAAGCAAAGAGGCATTAGTTGTGTGTGCAGCCGTTGCCATACTTTACCGGAATCAACCCTCTGCTTTATTAAGTAAGAGATAAGGGGGTGGTTTTGATCATTACATGTTTGGTTTAAGTTGGTTTGTAATATGTATTAAACATCATACATGTTCTCAGTATGGATTTAATCACATTGAAAATGAATGCGGAGTTCGGCATACCATGAACATTGTAAGTGGTTTGAGTGACACTGTGAGACAATTATAAACTTCTGCTTCATAACATTTCTAGGGAGTTATTAATGCATATTTGAACGGAAAATTGTGGGGTGAAATTATTTGAAGTTAACGTAGAAAAATTAAATTGTAATATAAATTGTTATATAGCAAAATAGCAATTCATGAAGTTAGCAGTGTTCNAAATTGTTATATAGCAAAATAGCAATTCATGAAGTTAGCAGTGTTCTAAAACTTTTCTTTCTCATTTTTAGGTTCACCTGTATATATTCCATCTGCACGCGGCTACACACACATGCTTTTTGACGGGTTCCGCTTTCGCAGGGACTATGAGAATGCAAATAAGGTGTTTTGGAAATGTATTCAGTGCACAAAGATGAAATGTAGAGCACGCCTATGGACCGTGGGAAGCAAAGTGTTTGTGAAGCATGCAGAGCATAACCACGATAGGTATTAAGAAGGAAAGTGCATGTGACATTTGGTGTTGAGTTACGAGACTGGGAAGAAGGTAGACTGAACGTAAACAGGGACACAGTCCAAAGTCTGTACTTACTGCGGGTTGTGCGTGTGTGCCATGAGTCTGCAAGTTTTTGGGAGTTGTGCCATATTTTACAAGACTGGGAACAAAAGTGATCTCAAGTGATAACAAAAGTGATCTCTTCAAACTTGATGTTTGGTCGTTTTAATTTGTTTGTGGTTAATTGAGCACTTTTGAAATCAACTTTAAAAAACGTCGCTGCCTCTACCTGCATACATTTTACCGAGCACGCAGACTGTCGTGCATCCTGTAGAGTCTTAACGACGGAGGGGAAGCAGTTCCATTTTTTTGAGATTGAATTTAAAGTTTTAAGTAAACATCTGTGAATACTGAAATTATTTAATTTTTCTTAATGCATATCAGTATAAGAATTTGCAAATGCGTGCNAAGTAAACATCTGTGAATACTGAAATTATTTAATTTTTCTTAATGCATATCAGTATAAGAATTTGCAAATGCGTGCAATATTTACTTTTCAAATAATTTAATAGTTCCACTTGACCGAGGCATAAATAAAGTGACGAGGCCCATGCCAGTGTTAGTTGTACACATGGCAGAATAATGCGTAGTGTGCGTACAAGTAGTTCTCAAGCAGGGCTTTCAAAAGTGCCAAGTTTACCTGTGAACAGTCTGCAGTCAAGTTACTGTTGACAAATGAAAGATCGNAGTAAACATCTGTGAATACTGAAATTATTTAATTTTTCTTAATGCATATCAGTATAAGAATTTGCAAATGCGTGCGATATTTACTTTTCAAATAATTTAATAGTTCCACTTGACCGAGGCATAAATAAAGTGACGAGGCCCATGCCAGTGTTAGTTGTACACATGGCAGAATAATGCGTAGTGTGCGTACAAGTAGTTCTTAAGCAGGGCTTTCAAAAGTGCCAAGTTTACCTGTGAACAGTCTGCAGTCAAGTTACTGTTGACAAATGAAAGATCGAGCCTGGAAAGTTTTTTTTAATATGTGTATTTGTAATAATGTTTACATGTGGAGATGATGTGGGATGCTGTCACTTGGCATGTGTGGATATTAATAATGTAGTGTAACACTTGGTGTTTGTTAGTTCATGGGAGCTCTGTGTGTTACTGGGTTTTAGGGCACCGCTCTTTCCTTAGCCTTTATGATCGTTGAAATTTTTCTGCTGAAAGTGGTCTTGCCTACTTTTGCCACAGTTGCAGGCTCGCAGCCTGGTAGATGGTACACCGAGTTTTTACTCAAAAGTCTGATTTATGATTTTTTTTACCAACATTACTTTATATATTTGTGTTTATTTTAGTCGTGATCCAGAATGTGATATAAATTTTTTTACGTGGCACATGTAACTTTTACCCTTCCTATTTAATGCATTCAGGGTGTCATGTGATTTCTTTAGGAATAGTAAGGGACTAGTTCATATATACATATTTATCAGAACAAATTAATTTGAGGTTAGCTACCACAGTCTTATAAATGTAATGACAGTGCATCACAAATATTGTTGCTGTACATGTTTCTGTCTGAAAATTCTTATATGAACCTATTGCAGTTAAAATTGCATGCTTGGGGAACATGGGCAGCTTCTTAGAGTACCGTAACCTGCTGGGTACTGTTCAACAGCATGCTTTTAATCACATTTAAGATTTTAGTTGCAATTCGAATTAGTTTGTTGTATATTGTGAAGATTTTACTCCTGTTTCTGTCAGTTTTTCTTGATTGTGAGGATGTGTCTGAAAGCACCAATGAGAACGTCGTGTAACTCCTTCATCTATTAGTGTCGCAGCTTTGTAAGTCAGGCAGAACTTTTAGCCTTGTATTTTGTAACTAGAGCTTGTGTTATCAATATGTGTATTAAAATTAATATGTGCAGGTACATGTTCTGTGGAAATGTTATAATCTTTCTGACAGCTGTGATTGAATACTTTGTGTTTCCTTTCTCGATACACTTTTTAAATATAAGCAGTTTTCTCAGTTTACCAAGGAAGTTTTAATACTTATGTAGTCAATAGTTTTAGGCTCATATTTTCATTGAAAATGTCAAAGAAGTTATTGCCTGGTTCATACAATTTTCCTGGTAGGACCCAGTCACATGGCATTTGCAAGTAAGGTTTATTCTGCTCATGTTGGAAGGAAACCTGGCCTGCAAATCAATCTTGTTAATTGGCACACACAGGATTTTTTTGTGTGGGGTTAAAAGGAAGGAGGCCGGGGGTTCAACTGAACGTTTTCATGTACTTGTTGAAATAATTTTACTTTCGTTGCTTGGATCTTTTGTGGGTATATATTTATTTTTGTGTAAGTATGATGATTAGCTGTTATTACTTTTTTTTTTTAAATAACAAGGCAAACAGTAATTATCTAATAGTTCATAGAATCTCCTTGCATCACAAACAATATAAAACTTAGTTTTATTTAAAATTTTATTAATAGTACAAATATTTATTGAGCTTATATATTGGAAATTTGAAGGCATTTACAATAGTAACATTCATGAAAATCACGTTATGAAAGAAATAACTGTTGCATTAGAAGCAACACAAAAATTTCTAAGTTATTTCAAATAAAAGTAATTTTACAAATCTGAATGATATTCATATGTGAAAGTTATAATGAAATGCACATTTGTAACATCAACCAAAATCATATTAAGAATAAAAATAATCCTTGCTGCATCCAGTGGTGTTAGAGGATCTTCTCGCAATAGGAACGGGATGCAACTTTATTAGTTGCCTTCGATCACAAACCTTGTTTTTCACAAAGCACATGATGGCACAGAGGATATACCAGTATTTCTGTCTTGCTGTTGTATGATACAAAAACATATTTAAGGCACCTGTAGTGTAAGGTAACATGTGTTATAACAGGTAAATATGTTGTATACATGTAGAGATGTTGGTAGGACTGGGTGACAGATATGGCTGATGGCAGCTGAATAGAAGGATGGTGAATCACAGATGTGCAAATGTTGAACAACATTACATAACATGGTGTCAGCGGTTGCTCCTATGCCGACGATATGATTTATAAAATGTAGTTTCGAGATATGAAATGTCAGGCAGCGGTAGTGTTCAAGTAAAAACGTATTGGGACGAGCACCGTGACCAGAAACCTATATTACAGCAACTGGGACTTTATGATTATTGATCATGGTGACATCTGCGCAGTTTCAAATTGTTCCGCTGGACAACTTTGATTTTCGGATGCTGGCTGAATGGCCAAAAGTGATCAAATGGTTTGAAAGGTTTTGGGTGGCATCCAAACTGAACAAGAAGTCAGCTGACGGCCAAGTTAATATTTTTCTGTTTTGTCTGGGCCCCAAGGTGGTCAAAATGACTGAATCTTTCGCATTATCAGAAGAAGATTCACAGAAATTACAGCGTGGCAAAGGCAAAATTTGACTGTTTTTTCATAGTAAAAAAAGTGATTTATGAATGAGCAAAATTTCTCAAAAGACGCCAGCAAGTTGGTGAACCAGCAGACTTTTTATTAACAGTGTTTCCAGGTTGGCCGAATCATGTGACTTGCAGGTCCTTAAAGGCAAGGTCATTACAACAGTGCTGTTAATAGGGGTTGCAGATAAGTTGTTAGAATCACTTCAGATTGACCAAGATCTGACGTCAGCATGAGCGTTCTCATGTATTCGACAGGCAGAACTGGTACGTCATCATCATCTCTTGTATGAGCACAGTCCAATGCTGTTGAGGCTGTTCAACATATCACAGGCCAGCGTAACAAGAGGTATGATAAAGGAGCAAAAGATTCTGCACAGCAAGGTTGAAGCAATATCAGTAACAACATAACCTCAAAATGCTCTAAATGTGGTACTAAAATCAAACCATCATTGGTTCAAGTTCCCAACTAGCAAGACAAAATGCTTTTGTTGTGGCAAAGTGGGGCATTATGGTAGGTACTATGCACATGGGAAGGGGAAAAAATTAGGTACGGAGAGAGATCATTCTTCCTCATTGAAACAACCACAAACACTTAAGCAGGACTATTACTTGGGAGAAATAGCATTAGAGATCTGTTCAGACCCTTGGTACCTCAAACTGAGAATATGTGGGACGGAACTTTCATTCAAGGTTGATACAGTAGCAGATGTGACGGTGATTGGGGAACACTTTTGTCGCGACTTGAATTCAGTGGTTGAGGCAACAGACAGAAAGCGTTTTGGAGCAGGGAGAAATATTATTGATGTAGTAGGTACTATTACAGCAACACTCTCATATGGCAACACGGAAGTTGTAATGTCGCATTTGTCAGAATTAGCAACTGGAACTCACAGCTTGGTTTTACTCAATTCGGTATAGAAATGAAACTTAAAAGGTGTCATATAAAAAATAAAATAAATTCAATTCTTCATTTAGTTTGTCTGTAATTTTATTTAAAATTCAAATGGAACGGTTAACACACAATCTTCCAGTATGCATAGTCACAAACAGTCAGTTTTACCAGACAAACCGGTAAAGAGCAGCGCCGCAGTAGTTCATTTATTAATTTTACTAAAAACTTGCGCCGCGAGATAAAATTATAAAGGCAGGAGGGACTTAAGTTCCCTCCTGGCACCTTTTCGACCTCCCACACCGGCGGAAATAATTTTGTAGAAGACTATTGATGGGCAAAATTATTTGAAGTCAAAAAATAGAAGTTAAGGTCGCGGGTGCTTGCCGGTGTGGGCAATAATTTCCACTCTTGAACAGAAGTGTCTTCCTCGCGGGCTGGTCCTACTCTGTTAGCAAGTGGTAGGCACTCGGAGTTAAAATAGCCACGTGCCTACCCCCACTCCTTGCCCCAGGGTGTCAAAAACATGACCAAATAAGAACATGGCGTGGCTCGGAATCCCTTAAAAAATCTGTGCGACTCCCGTCGCAACTACTCCCCACGCCATGCCAAGCTGCATTGTAGTAAAAAATAATCAATCTTCCAGAACAATCTAGTAGAAAAAAATGTCTACTAAAGTTGTAAAAGCTTTTATCTACAAATGCTGACGCAAACAAAAACTAAGATGTCCGAAAAGGCAAATGCATTATAGATAAACATACCAACACAGCCAAAACTTTGAATACTGATAAGATATTACAAAGCCTCGCAAAAAAAAAGAAAATTAACCAAATATCCAATTAAAATTATTATAAACTGCATCATTACAAAGTTAAACAGGACATTTTGGTGCTAAAAGGGCGGTCAGTGCCATTACCCGCCTGCCCAGACATAAAGGCACTAGACATTATATTGGTGAAAGCAGAGGAAGTAACGGGGAACGAGTTTTGCTATAGTGACAAGTTTCCATCAGTTTTTGGGGGGTTTAGGACACTTCCAGTGGGAATACAACACTCAACTTCAGAATGATGCCAAGCCATATGCTGTCGTATCACCAAGACGTGTTTCGTTTGCTTGGCTGAATGGTACAGGATGGCGTGATAAGACCTGTCGAGGAGTCGACAGAATGATGTGGGCCAATGGCACTTGTGCCAAAGAGAAATGGTTCAGTAGGGATTTATGTGGAATTCATGGAACTGAACAGATTTGTTTTCAGGGAGAGACTGTAGCTACTGTTGTTAGAAGAGTTACTAGCACAGTTACAAGATGCCAAGTGGTTTTTGGCATTAGACGCTTCAAATGTGTTTTGGCAGATTCCGTTGACACAAGCTAGTGCACCACTCACTACATTTGTCACTCCATTTGGACGATACTACTTCAACCATCTACCATTCGGAATTAACTCAGGACTTGAGGATTACCAGAGCCAAATGCAGCAGCTAGTGGGGGGGCATGCCAGGTGTCGTTAGCCATTCAGATGACGTATTGGTGTGTGTGTGTGGTCATACAGCCAAAGAACATGACCAACTGTTGGAGGAAGTGCTCGGTAAATGAGTGGCAAATGGAATTACCTTCAACAAGTCGAAGTGTTTCCGGTGAAGACAGTAAAGTTCTTGGGACACGTAATAACAGAAAGTACAGTGCAAATAGATTTGGACAAGACTAAAGTGATTGAGAACATGCCAGAACCAACAAATTTGACAGAACTTTGAAAATTGTTGTGTATGGTGACATATTTGATGAAATTCATCCCCAATCTAGCAGAAAAAATCCACGAACATTGCTGTGTCAAGTCACAGAATGGGCATGGGAAGAACCCCAGCAACCGGTTGTGAAGCAGCTGAAGGAGGAAATAGCTCAGCAGGGTACAGACATACTAGTGTTGGCAGATGCTTCCTCATATAGGTTAGGGAGTGTTGTAGAGCTGCATCAGCATGCAGAATGGAAGCCAGGTCCATTCACATCGCAAAGTCTGAGCGAGGTGAATCGAGATATGCCCAGGTAGAGGAGGCATTAGCAATTACCTGGGCCTGTGAGAAATTCAGAAATTACGTGCTGGGCACCAAGTTAAAAGATATTGACAGACCATAAACCACTAGTGACACTGCCGGCCACGACACCACTAATGGAATTGACAGCAAGGCTGCAGAGGATGAGGATGTGCCTCGTGCATTATGATTACACCATGGAACATGTAGTGGGGAAGACGTTTTTTGTACCAGATGCGCTGTCAAGAGCTCCTGTTGATCAGGCAATGACGGAAAGTTGCGACATTGCAGAGGAAGAGTTGTTTGTGAAAGCTGTTGTAAGGGAATCCCCGTTCTCAGATGTTGGACTTCAGGAAATAAAGGAAGCACAAAAGAGGTAAGGAATGTCAGGCTCTGAAGAATTGTATCTTGCAAGGATTCAGTAGCAAACACTCACAGTTCTGGCAATTCAGAGGTCAGCATACAACAAAAGACTCATTATGAAATTATTACGCATCTTCATCCTCAGACAGTCACGTACAGACATACTTGGTTAAATACATGAGGGCCACATGGGTATAGTTAAGTGTCATCATCAAGCACAGGAGTCTGTATGGTGGCCAAACATCACAACAGAAATCAAAAGATTGGTGGAAAACTGCAAAACTGCAGAGCCATTGCAACCTACCACACTACCACATAGACCATGGTCGTTTGTTGGGATGGATATTTTTTAATTGATTAATGTGCATTATTATGTGGAAGAAGATTACTTTTCAAGATTTCTGGAACTGATAAAACTAGATCGCCCTACATCGGAGGCAGTGATTTCGAGGGTGAAGAACATCTTTGTTCGTCATGGAATACCGGAAACTGTTCACATAGATGGTGTTACCCAGTTCACTGCAGAGGAATTCCAACAGTTCACAAAGGAATACAGGTTCACTCATGTTACCTCAAGTCCCAAATTCCCACATTCTAATGGTGAAGCAGAAAGTACTGTGAAAATTGCGAAGAGAATTCTGTCCAAAGAAACAGACCCTAATGTTGGGTTGTTGGCGTTAGAGCCACACCACTTGAATTCAGTTTTTCACCAGCTGAACTACTGTTTGTAGGAAATTGCGTACTACCTAACCACAGGCAAGTTCTTCACTGCAACCACATTGGAACTCACTCAGTCTTCAGCAATCCTGACCAGCACATCAAACAGAGATCCAAGAGGAATTATAAAGTTCTGCATGGGGCGTATGAACTGGTCCCATTACACCCAGCAGCACACGCTTAGATCACAGGTCTACGTAGGTGTGGCAGGATGCTCCAACCAGAAAATTGGTTCAGGTCATACATGGGGTCAACTGGGACCCAGAATGTGCGCAGAAACAGGAAGCTGTTGGTAGCAGTGCAGGAGACAGAGGCAGATTAGAGGATGAGGAGGTCTGTCCAAGGGAAGAGTATGGGGTTGGAGTCCCACGGTATGCATCAAGCAGTAGGTACGAGGACAGAGTCATACCAACTGCTTCAGCCAGTTGAAGAGAGGATGGCTTCTTCTCAACCAGGGAGTGCAGAGGCTGCTCAGCGGAGGTCACCAACTCTACAGAGGCCGCAAACTCCAGGCTCTCCACGTGAAGAATTCCGAGGGTTCCCGGATGACGTGGTGGAAGGTTAGGTGTGGCCACAACTTGTTACAAGACTAGAAGTGGAAGACAAGTTGTCACACCAAGGTGCCTAATGCTGTAGTGCAGTGTCTTAACTTTTAGTAGTGAAACAATATATACATGGGGTAAAGAGACGGAGATGTAGTGTAAAGTGATATTTGTTACAGCAGGTAAATATGTTGTATACATGTCGAGACGTTGGTAGGACTGGGCGACAGTTATGGCCAATGGTGGCTGAATAGAGGGATGGCGAATTGCGAACGTGTGGTTGAGCAACATTACATAACAGCACCAAATAATGTTTTTTATTGTTTAACTTATTTTTGTGGAACAACGGAGTAAATCAGAATTAGTAATATTTCTTGAAATTTTTGCCTTGTGATAGATAAATCATAGTTGTCATGTTGATTTGAACTGTTCAAATCCAATATTTTTTTACTTTCTGCTACAAATATTTTTATATTTATCATAAATAATTTATTAGAGTTTTTTTCAGTTATTAAAACATAAAATATTCAAAAAGTTCCACTGCATAGTAGACATTACTGCTAATCTTGAAAATTAAAGGCTTTTTGGAATTATAACTTTTGAAATATTACAGAATTGATGTTCTAGCCGACACTGCAGTTGCCATTTTCATGGTAACAGTAGAGCTAAATGAACTTTGTGTCTTTTATTGTGAATTATGTGTTTTTTTTTATGAATTGGAAGCATGCAAAAACCGAATACTTACAATATCTTGAATAAAAATCACAATTCACAATTAAAAATACATTAAATAATGAAGAGGACTGCTAAATGAAGTTTCTCACTAGATTCAGAAGACTTCTACAATCCATAAATATTAATGTAACCGCTATATAAAAATAATAGATAATTCAATCATTGTAAACAGGAGGAAAAGCAATTACAAATTCAACGCTACACTAAATGAATGTATGCTATTGACTCGTGTCCACAAGCAGCAGTGAGTACGGCAGAAGGCAATCTCTTATTTAAAGAAAGCTTTAAAAAATTCTGAAATAATTTGTTTGAAATGATTGAAACTTTTCCTTAGAGCTAAGTGTGACAGCATTTGATGATATAATGTTTTATAATTATAGAAAAATTTTAAGATGAGTACCAAATAACCCTAAATATAAAATGTTGTCAACTGAGTATTATCACCACTGTTATGAAAGAGAAATATTATAATTTATTTATGTATGTCACATTCATGACTTAACAGATTTGGAAACAATTTTTTATCGAAAATATTTTTTTGTGATTTCTATCATGTTGATATCACACACAACTTGACGCGTGACTGGTACAGAGGATAGGAATTGTGCTGTATTCACACCCTGAGAAATAATCCCTGGGGAAGTCCCGACGTATAAAAACTTTCGGGGATGTACCGCAGCCGAAGGAAACAGGGAAAGTCCCGAAAATTAGCTGATATAAGCCCTCGGCGAAGGAAACAGGGTAACCCCCTGGACGAGATACTGCCGACACAGCTGCCGGGAATCCCAGAGATGCTTGCCGCACCCCTCCCTCCACCCCTAGTTTGAGCGCGCGAGTCGCTGACGAGACCGAAATCCTATACAAAAATACGTGCGAGTTACGCCAGGGAAGTCCCTGTTTCTGTCGACACAATGTGCTGACAGCTAATTTGAATATATTGAGAGACGGGTTAAATTGGGGAGCAGCCAAGGTTCGTGGTCATTCAGTCGTGGTGATTCAGTCGCGAGAGATCATTCAGTTGCGATGCAAGATCGAGAACGCAGTTAGGTGAGAGGCAGTCTTATCAACGGGCCGGAGTTCGGGACCGGCCCAGGCAATCGGTAGTAATCAGTTGTTCAACCGAGACGGGAGTTGTTCGGCAGTACAGCTGAGGAGACGAGATAGATGTAACCAAAATGGGAGAAGCCAGTCGTGTAACGAGAACAGTGCCGAGAATATGGGTAAATTCCCGGAACGAGTGGTAGCCCCAGTTCGAGTGGCGCCATTCCCCGAGAAGGCGAGTCGTGAGCCGAAACTTTATGTGTAAATTCCCGAGACAAACTGAGCAGAAGTGCAGAGAACTTATGAGTTCATTTCCGAAACGTAGTGGCAGTTTCTGCGGTTAGGAATGCAGACAGAAACGCGATGGCCGGAGGAAAGACAAGGAGGAAGCAGTCTCCAACCAGAACGCCAGCCGGGATCGCAAGGAAAGTGCAAGTCACGGGAGAACCCTAATCCCGAGCTTCATTGAGAGACCGTCAAAGCCGCAGGAAACAGCCAACTTTGCACAGCACGTCAACGAGAGACAGTCCGAGGGTCCGAACCAGGGCCACCCAACTCACCAGGCCTTGCTACCAACGAAGACAACTCACCAAAAGCCACAGTGAGAGATAAGTAGAGAAACGTCTTCCTTCAACAACCTTCCCCGATGCATAGTATTCAGCCCAACAGCCCGTCAGGCAAACGACTTGCAGGGGGGCTCAGTCTCGCTAGTGTGTATAATAACTATGTGACCTTCTGATCAATAAGATCCTGGTGTGTTAAATAACTGAGAATACGAGTATTTGTTTACCCCTAAAGCAACCTCCTCAGGTGCCCTTAGTCTGCACCAATAAAATTTAACTTATTTGTAACTATCTGACAGTTTTAGTTTAGTCCCATCCTATCATGTTGCACGTGTTGAGCCAGTGTAAAATCCACCGTTGCAACTTATAAGAACAGTCTTAATTTTTAGTGACTTGACGAAGCTTACATTAAATACCTAAAATAATTCAAACATCTACTCCGACAATGTTCCACAGCTGATAGTGACATAAATATTCAATAATGGCAAAGCTGAATCGTAGGTTAATCTAAACAGCACATCTTCGCATTGCATTTTATTTTTAATTATTATTGCTCTGGAATAAAAAATAAACACCTACCTTGCACACTAAGATAATTTTATAACAAAATGAGCTGCAGAATCACGATTCCTTAAATATCAACTGTATTTTTGTAAAGTGAATTTGATAGTTTCGTTGTAATGTAGACATGTATATTTAGTTTGGCAATGTTTATCTCTAATGAAATATTAAGCACAGTATGGGAATTTGAATTTTTGTGTAGCCTGTGTCGGCAATATGCAAAACTATGAAATTGTTTGTTTTAAAAATGCACATTTATCTGTGTATTATAAACTAGTTAATAAATGTTCTCTATTATATCAGTTCATTCTACTTACTATTACACATCTGTGCACTTTAGAACAGGCCAAGACGTGAAAACTGCTGCAACTCAGTAAAGCAAATTTAATATGTAATTATAGCAGAGTACCTGTGTACAAACGAGGTTTTTTAGTGGCACAACGAACAAACCACTTCTCAATGCTACAAATGCTGGCAAGATAAAACCATTGGTAATTGTAAACAGAAGATATCTTGAAAACCACAAATATACTCGGCGGAGTAATCGGGGAAGAAGAATCACTCAAAACTTTCTGCCTTACAGTTAAGAAATGTATCCGACTCATTCGCGAACACTCAATTCAAATGTTTTCTCCCCCATTACAAAATTTTCCTGGTTCATTCATTGGTATTCCAGGGTTCTTGGAATACAAGCAATTAAAGTTAACTGTTTTAGCTTTCAGCTGAAGGTAAAATTCAGTAATGTTTCTGCACAATTCAGTAATGTGTTTCTCTTTCATTTCAGTTTTTCAATTTCCATGGTTTCAGAGATAATAAACTACAGTATATATTTTATTATTGAATTTAGTCATGAAAATCAGGGTAGGGATTGTCCTTTCCCTCTATTACAGGGGAGGGACAGTATCTTCCTGTCCACCCCTTCTCCACCACCACTGCTTGCATTGGAATCAACATGGAGAATTTTTTTTTCATTACAAAGGTAATTTACAAATCTGAATAGTATTTAGACGTTGAAAACACCAATTACATTCACAGTACTAACATCTGCAAATTTTGTTCAAGAAAAAATAACCTTTGCATCAAAAACACTGCATTTATGTTAGTTTTATTAAAAAGTAAAAACAACTTTACAATCCTGTATTGAGTTTTTACGTAGTTGTTTCTGGTGCCATTCGTCAAAAGAACATTAATAAAAGATGCAGTCCATTCATGGTTACTTCCAAATTTTCTGAATCCCTGTTAATAATGTACTTTCAGGCTATGACTCCACCTTGTGCAAACAAAGCTTAACTTAGTCTAGAAGACTACACGTTCGCGCATGACGTCACTCTGTCCGCACCCATACCAGTGTAAACATAATGGGCGTTATGTGGTGTTATGTGACAGTCGAATAATTAAACAGGGCATCCACCCACAGGAAAAACAGGAAAAAGTCAGGGAATTTTCACCTGGGTCAGGGAAAACTTAAAAAATGGTCATTCTGCAAACATTGTTATAGGCTGATCATGGTAAAGTGAGTCCTTTTGAGGCCCTAGTTATTTTTTCCTTTCAGCCATTTTTTTATCATTTAACCACCTTTTTAATATAAATATTGCCTTGTAAGTAACAACCAAAATGTGTATATTCCACAGGACTCTGAAGTTTACGTCGAAGGCTAAAATAAAATATATTTATTGACTATCATTCCAAATGAGAGGGCTTTCAAAAATGCTCACTTTATCGTAAATAGCCTATATTTGTGCAAATATAGAATAATTAAGCATATGTGGTTTAAAGTTTAAATTTTAAATTTTTTGAACTGGCAATAATACGTCTTTGCCAAGTGACATAGGGCCTATATGGGCAAAATAAAGTATTTGTGTGTTTGTAATGGGTAATAAATAGCATGTATCGCAAGAAATATCAATGGGCTGAATACAGTGTTGGGCCTACTTGCTTTGTCCATTGCTGTGTAATTTAATTCAGCTTCACTGATAGTATATGTGCTCTGTGAGCTGTTGAAAAATATGGTATTGGAAGGTTTCAGTCCTGAAAATAGGTCAGGAAAAATGGTAAGATTCTGTCTGGAAAACAGAGAAAATCCAGGGAATTGCAAAATGTAATTTCAGTAGATGGCCTGTTAAAACAGTTTAAAGTTATTTTATTATATTAACAGATCATGTCTCGTGTAGGTAGTTGTCTAATCAAAGTAGGAAAACTGATAAGTAGAACAAAGCATTTCATATTTGCCAAATATTAAGATGAAGCAAATAAACAGTTGTATATAAACAGCCTTTTATAATGTATTATTTGCAGCAAATGAAATGCATTAAATGTATTATTACTGTTGCTTACTTTGAAAGAAAATGCAGGACATTTTGGGTTAAAAAATAACATACATTCATGGTTCACTTTGTTCTTTCAGAAAATGCATTTATTTAAAATGATAATTCAATGAATATACAATGAGGCGAGCGGAAAATATATAAATCTCAATATCAGTGTGTTGAAAATGCCTAGTAGTCATCTATTGAGTAAAATTAATGAGCATGTAAAAAGTTTTTCAATCTTTGTTTGAATAATATTTTATTATTTAAACATAAGTTTTTAAGATTTGATATTAAGTTATTAAATAATATATGGCGGATGAGTAGATTCCCTTTTGATCAGTTGCAAGTAAAGTGGTAGAAATATGCAATTTTCTTTTACCTCTTGTGTTAAAGCAATGTATTTCACTGTTTAGCGTAAATTTTTTCTGTATTACTAGATACAAGTAATAGTGTCTCAAAAATATATTGAGATGTAAAAGGAATAATTTTTCTATGCTAGTAAGTGTAAGATTAATAATATTATGTAATATAATTTTGCACAACTACCAAAATTTAAATCTGCCACCATTACATCTGGAGGTAAAATATACGCCTACTAAAATTTGCATGTTATGATCCGAGTAAAAGTAATACTAGTGTTTTGTATCATTAGGGTGAAGTTACACATATGAAGTACTGTAGTTCGCATGCACCCATCCATCCAATGAAGTATATATAACTCACATGACAGTTACCATACATGCTTAGCCCATCATTATTTTTGTTGTTCATAAAATCAATGACATGCATGTATTATGTTTTGGTACTTTTGTGTATACACTGATGAATAATTTTATTAATCAAAAGTAATTATTATGAGTGTAAAAAAATAGTAATTTTGGAATTTTATTATGTTTTCTTAGTAGCTCAAAAGCTAACTCTATAAAATAGTTGAATTATTCAATTAGTTATTTTTATGTGTTTAATAATGTTAAAAATCATTCATTGGGAAATAATAGTAATAATAGAAATATATAGGGCTACTAAATAAAATGCTTGATATGCACATAACAGTTTTGTGTTCCTTTTTATTGCTTGATACAAAAGCCAATGTGTTTAACACATGAAAATGTGCATACTGTACAACTTGCATTAAAAATAAAGCATGAATTGGTCACTGAGATGGATAACCTGTCACAAAGATTTCATTCTCGTTGCGTAATTTGTGTTTCCTGCTGAGCCGATAATTTGTCAAATTTGTGTCTAAGTTTGTTTGTTAAGCAATTGTTCATAATAGCTGGAGACAAGATAAAAGTTAGTAAATGCTGCATTCATATATGTCCGGCACAACAGAAATCCTCGATGAGGTTACAGTTCCCTTCGACATGATCTTCTATAACTACTCAATAACTTGACATAAAAAATTTTAGGAATTTTAGTTTTAATGTATTACTCAGGAAATTATGATTGATATAATATTTATATTATATATCCTGGGAATTTTGTATTTACACATAAAAATTTTTTTTTACTTCTAGTTATACACTGGAGAGCCAAAAAAACTGGTATAGGCATGCATATGCAAATAACAGAGGTATGGAACCAATCAGAGTAACGCGATTCTGTAGGCAGCGCCTATATAAGACAACAAGCATCTAGTAAAGTTACTAGATCGGTTACTGCTGCTACAATGGCAGGTTATCAAGATTTAAGTGAGTTTGAACGTGGTGTTGTAGTTGGCGCACGAGAGATGGGACATAGCATCTCCGAGGTAGCAATAAAATTAGGATTTTCGCGTACGACCATTTCACGAGTGTACCGTGAATATCGGGAAGTCGGTAAAACATCAAATCTTCGACATCGCTGCGGCCTGATAAAGATCGTGAAAGAACGGGACAAACGACGACTGACGAGAATCATTAAACGTGACAGACGTGCAACCCTTTTTCAAATTGGCGCAGATTTCAATGCTGGGGCATTAACAAGTGCCAGCGTGCGATCTATTCAACAGACCATCATTGATATGGGCTTTCGGAGCTGAAGGCCCACTCGTGTACCGGCAGGTGTACCAGTTTTTTTGGCTCTTCAGTGTATTTATGAGTGAAAGTTTTTTGTATGATAGTCTTATTGTGCATCAATTTGTTTATTATTATTATTATTATTTTCTTCTTGTATGTCTTTTTATCTGTATATTGTGCTTTATTTGTAATAATTATTTTTTGCGTATGTTTGTCATGTTTTTTGTAATTTGGAATTCTTCCATACCCTCAAGCTTAGTTGGCTCTCTACGACATGCAAGCACAGCCTTGCATGTTGCAACTTTTACATGTTATTTACACATAACTACTATGGCATTAATGTTTTAGAAGGTAGTACTCATTATTAAATTCAATGCAATCATTTATTTATTTTTGATAAATTTGTATTTATGAGTGGTATAAAAGAAGTGGTACTCTTACAGAGTTTTTTATTTTATGAAAAGTATACTTTATCTACGAATACCAATTTACTGACAGTATGCACTCAGCTACGGTTTTTATCATCTAGCAATTTGTAACGCAGTGAAAAGAAAATCCTGGTATGGACACACAAAACTGGCCATTTAAGACTTCTTTGCTCCTGTGATTATTTTAAATGCTTACATTACAAAAATGACAGTGTGGTAAACAAAAATAGTATAACAGTGAGCCACTCTTCAATATTTTAAGATGTAGTTACAAAGTATAATCAGGTAACGGACATAGTTAATATGCTGTGACAAACAAAACAAAATATACTTCTAAAGAATCTTTTAAATTATTTCTTTGTGTTTTAAATTATTTTTCTGTGACACACCCTTTGATTACACATTTGTGTTTGTACCCTGTATTAGCCCAGCCTCGGTGAAGGCTGAACATCTCTGATTCAACCAAATTCCTAGGTTTATTTAGGAATAGTTGTTAGGTATGCCGCAATGTACCTCAAAATGCTGAATGAGTAATATTTTCCAGTGATTTTGCCGAAAATATTTTTCCAATTGTGTAATTATTAAAATGATCAAGTTTTTTGTACATCACATTTTCATAGTGAATCTACAAACACCAAAAATAGTTGTTGCAAGAACCCAAAGCAAATACACTGTCCTTATCCAGAAAAAAACTATGAATGTCACAGGACTTGGTCACAACACATACTGCCCTTTAACGTACTGCAATTTGTATAACTTAGCATTGGCAGTTATTAGCTCTATAGTAGGCCTATAGCTACAGTATTGTTTGTTACACCATATTCTTTGGTATACAATGAATGATGATGCTACGTGGATTCTTGGTATCAGCTATTGGGATTTTTACGAGTAAAATTAAATGCTGAGCATGATACCTTTATGAATTTTAATCATTAAAAACTCAACTGTGTTTAACATTTATTCTTAAGCATGCCTTGTATGTAAAATATTCTTTTTCAACATGTAAAGAAGGGTTTGAAAGCCTCTCATGGGGACATTGACAAACCGAGCACATTTTACAAGAGCATATGAAATATATATATATATATATATATATATATATAGTGTGTGTGTGGTGTGTGTGTGTGTGTGTGTGTCTATATATATTATATATATGTATATATTTATATATGGAGCACAAGACTGTATAATTCAGTAATAAAAAGCACTTTCCCAGACCTAAAAGTATATAACCTGGATAATGTACAGAGTAAATAAAGCTTCTTGAGTATCAGATAGGTTATGCCCACTGCATGGAATAACTTATATTTCACTTAGGCCTATTTGCCTAGTCTAATATTGCCTTATTTCTCTCACATTTGTGTCTAGTCACACAATTTGATGTCTAGAAAACCCCAAATAACATCTAGCGATATAACTTATAAACGTAATATTCAAAATAACTATATTCACGTCCCTAATAACAAGAGCATCTAGTACATTGTTGCAGTGAAATGAATTGCATTTTAAAATTCTTACTTTTCTGCCACAAATTTTATGAAAACAAAAAATGGTTCATATTTACAAATAAATGTAAGCTAAGTAAAAAAATAATCCTGAAGTTCGTGAAGTTCCTACTGAATCCAAAGCAACTGTATTCCTAAATACAACTGGTCATATATATTTCATCACATATAAAAAAAATTGAATTTAAATGAGCATTTGGGAGTAATATTAAATCATGAAGCATCTCTCCATCTTTACTCCTGCTAAAACCGTATTAGCCTACACTTCATATTTATTTATTAATCAGTGTTAAAACAAAATAAAACTCGCTATTTGTATACTTTCTTATGGGTCATTCCAGGCAGGTGTAACCGCTGTGACAACAGAAACAGAGATACAATGTGTAAAATCACACCATTATTGAATGCACCATATTTGTGTGCACTAAATTTAATAATATTTTGATGAGCACTGTTTCTTACTGAGAATTAACAACACACCTGGGGTCGCGGTGGCTAAGCGGTTAGTCTGCTCACCTCCCACCAAGACAAACCAGGTTCAATCCCTGGCCAGGTCACCCCCAGATTTTCGCACATGGAAATAGTGCCAGATGATGCTGTTGGTTTTCTCAGGGATCTCCCATTTCCCCCATCCTTTCACTCTGGCACTGCTCCATACTCATCTTAATCACTCTCATTGGCTTTCAAGGCCTCGCTGTCAAGAGCCGTCCAAATCTCTTCACTCACTCACCAAAACACCTATTTTCTTTCTGTTTTTATTCAAAAATGGAATAGTATAATTCTTGGTTAAAATATAATTTAAAAGACAAATTTAACCAAAAATAAAATACTTTTAGGTTAACAGAAGTATAAAATGCTTATGATACGTAACTTACACTTGTGTCCAAAATTAAAGCAACAGACATCCGTCCCTCCAGTGATTATTGTGCCACAAGATAGTATCGAGTGATAGTAAAATGGAAACAACTGAAAATACACCCATATTGTGAACAATAGATGGCATTACTGTCCTCTTACAACCATGAAAGTAATGACGTCAGTGCCCCTACTAAACAGTGTGCATAGTATTTACTGCTGTATTACTCTAACTGCAACAATAATTGTGTAAACATTCAGAGAAGACACCGGGAAGACTCCCTGTGATGGAGGGTATAGGAAGAATGGAAAATGGACAGTCTCAAGCTGATTTGACCAGATGGCTTGATGTGCATCGTTGTGTTGTTCCTCGGAGGTGGCAGCAGTTTTAGCATCTAGGATTGTATCCTGAGGACCAGGGCAAGGATGATCGAGAGTGACATCAGGAAGAGAGGACCATTATTTTGGCCATAAGGGCAACACGGTACTGCTGTAGTACTGCACAGCGGCTGGTTTCTGACCTCGCAGCATCCACTGGAACAGCTGTATCAAGGCAAACAGTGTACAGATGGCTTAGGCAGAGAGGGTCTTATTGTAGGGAGTCCTGCTGTAGTGTACCCCTGATGTGTGTTCACAAATAAAAATCATTATAATTTTCTTATAACTATTTTTTATTATTAAGCTTAAAACTTTCTGTTACTGCTTCATGGAGAGTTTGATATATTCATTAAAGGAATAAGCGGCAAAAATATAAAAAATATAAAATAATTACATAAAAAATAATATATATGCCTAACTATATACTGTATATAAACAAAATTAAAATATATGAAATAAATAATAAATAAAGTATAAAATAAAATAGCTGGTAATATGGAGCGCCTGAGTTAGGGTGGACAGCAGGGACATAAAAGGGCCTCCAAAAATTATAATAATCATAGTAAGAATTTTTGGACGCCCTATTCCTATGGAAGACTCAAGTGCTTAGTCTCTGTTGTCCTCTCCTAACTCTGGCCCAGAGTGTGATACACAGGTACGAATTAAGGCTCCTGCCTACGTGGAGGTTTTTTCTACGTTTCAGGCTGAGAAGCACGGGAGCCATAGAGGCAATATTGCCACGTGCATAAAGTGTGCCATTGCCACTAAGCGCAAGGCTCTGAACTGGCGTGCAGTGTTCTTTTCGTGCTGCTACGGGACTTTCATTGGTGACCCTAATATTTTATTGGTGGAAAGTCTGTAGGAAGGTTCATTGCAGGGGCCTCAAGTATTTTTGTATATACCTGACATATTTTGAGATAGAGCACTTTGAAAATACAGTTTTTAGCTATGTTGGAGTGGTCAGAAATGAGGTTTCTAACATATCTGACACCTTGAAAGTTCTCAACAGCTCTCACCTGAAGTGTGTGTTTTTTTCGTAGATCAGCATATTGGATGCACATTGTGTAGTTTCATGGAACAATATGTATTTCAAACATTGCAACGCAGTTCAAGAGCCAAGTAGGAGGGAGCCTTAAGTTGTTTCCTCAACCCTGGGTTTGACAGCATTCTGAGTACCAGCCTGATAATTTCAGTAAAATGTGAAATAATATTTGTCTATAATTTTACTCATCTGGAACAATAAAATAAAAAGTTATATTGCATTAAAACTAATAAAGTTATAGAAAAATGTTTTTAAGTTTATTGTAGTGATTTTTTATAAATTTAGTTTTTCTTTTGAAGGGAAGTAAGGTACGTGTATAAAAATTGTTGTTTTTAGAACAATATATGAAAGTTCTGTACAGTTTGAATAGCGTGCCTCTCTCATCTGGAGGTTTTGGGTTTTATTTCCAGGGCGGGCCTTTAGAATTTTCCAAGTGGTTGGTGGGTCTGGCTCGGTCTCACCTCCGCATTGAATGAAGGCAGTGCCAGACTGTTACAGTATCATGCAGTTCAAGTTGTCCCTAGTGCCATGTGGCTTCCTTACTGTGCAATATTGCAGCAGTACTGAAGGGTTCCGCCCGCTGCTATTTTGTGCATTCGAGGCCTCAAAGTACACGAGCTGTAAGGGTGACTGTAGCTCGCTCACCACTTGCCTCATAGTCTCTACGTGGGAGCGCCCAAGTGCAGTCTTTCTCTCTGCGACTCCCCTGAACGTAACTGTATGTGGTGACCTTAAATTATTATGGCACACTAATAAAGATAAATGTATGGCGGCGTCAGAAGACAACTCGGAAGTTTCTGTATAGAAAATTTGGCAGCTAAAAATGATCCTGAAATACATTCTTTTTATCCATTTTCATACCCATAAAAATAATCCTTGGAGTTGAAATGAGAACGTGAAACTTGTTTTTGGGCACAAAATGATTTTCTTGTGCAAGCGTTACTACAAAATATCCAACTCTAGTTGAATTACATGTTTTCTACCAAACCTCTGCAACACACTTCATGCACTGGCCCTCAGAGCCTCTAATGTTCTGTCAACACTTCAGCACATGTGACTGCTCTATCAACCAGCTATCATTAAGGCTTGTCTTCACCTATTATACAGAAATTATTCTTTTCATGTCATAATTTTAGTTATAGAAAAAGTATTGAAAATGTTTAATCATGGAAAATTTACATTTTACAAGTTGTTTAATATTTTTGTCTAATTTTCACTGTGCGTTAATTGCTGGTTGCAAAAAGGCAGAAACATATTGATAAAATATATATATGTTCCTGTATTTTTTACAACTAGCAAATGACTCAGTAAAAATCAGATAAAAACTTTAAACAACTTGTAAAATGTAAATTTCTTATAATCAAACATTGTCAATAATAACTCTCAAACCAAGGTGAAGCCTAGCCTTGAGGCTGTTATGAGAGTCCAAAACATCCAGCATACTGTATATTTTTCTTATATGGTATCAAATAGCAATCTAGCAGATATGCTAAAATGTGGGAAATTAATTTTAATAACTGAAGTCAGTGGATTGATAAGAATTCTGAATTAGCAATTGTGGTAAATAAATTTCAAAATGTCCCACAAGTAATATGTTTGGCTATAACAAAGTAATTTTTTGTTTCAGCAGAATGGTGTGGAATACTTATGACAATATTAAATAACATGAAACAATGTCTTAATTAAAATCGCAAATGTTGGCATTTGATACATGAAATTTACAATCTTCAAAAAGGTTGGGGATTAATATTACAAATATTACACAATGTATGAAACAATTGTGAAAACTGGAAATCATAAAATATCCAAAATGAGTATTTACTAAGCCTGAAAATTTAATTCTATAATACTCAAGAGATACATTGCAAAAAAGAACTAAAGGTTACTATAAAAACGGCAGACCAGTTCAGCTATGTTCTTACCATAGTTGGTCTGGAACGACAACATAAAAAAATATTACAACACTAAAAACTACTTTAAAAAATAAGAAACTGGGTCACATATTTATTGGCCCTTCCATAGTCTGTTTTTAAAATGCAAATGAATACCAGAATAAATATAAATGAATACCAGTATCTAATCTCTAATGGCCCAGCAAAATTGCAGATAAACTTGATAAACCCCTCATATAATTAAAATACAAAATTATTAAAAAGGGGGTTATTGGTTTGACACAACTTTTCAAACATTATTAACGCCTGACTACATATGTGTATGTTTCTTAACATAATCCCATTTCACCGCTGCACCCTACTACTAGGCCGTGCTGATGTGTCTGTGACGAGCTGAAAAACATGAGCGTCAGCCAAAAAACTTAAATTCACATTAAAGGGCAATATTAAAACAGGGGTTGGCATGTTGTGAAACAGCTTGCTAAGTTACTGCCAAACCAAAATTGTGACGGGCATACGTAAACAGAATTTTGAATAGTAACCAAGCTCACGGCCACATTTTTCTTAAATACTATGTACAACAAAACTTCAAGATTACATGTTTCATACACAAAACTGTTTCACTAAACGCACCATGACCCACCTGAAAGAAGCACAGCTAGCCGAGGAAGTTACTAACTCAGAGCAGGCGAGAGAAGTAGTGGACAAGCGACATAAGATGGCACTGACACAAGGCTAAATGCTTGCTGGCTATCAGATGGCACTGTGCTGCACATGCGTGGATAGAGGGAAGGAACCAAGGAAGTTGTGCCAAAGAGAAGGGATGGCAAAGAAGCACAGCAAGCCGAGGAAGTTACTAACTCAGAGCAGGCGAGAGAAGTAGTGGACAAGCGACATAAGATGGCACTGACACAAGGCTAAATGCTTGCTGGCTATCAGATGGCACTGTGCTGCACATGCGTGGATAGAGGGAAGGAACCAAGGAGGTTGTGCCAAAGAGAAGGGATGGCAAAGAAGCACAGCAAGCCGAGGAAGTTACTAACTCAGAGCAGGCGAGAGAAGTAGTGGACAAGCGACATAAGATGGCACTGACACAAGGCTAAATGCTTGCTGGCTATCAGATGGCACTGTGCTGCACATGCGTGGATAGAGGGAAGGAACCAAGGAGGTTGTGCCAAAGAGAAGGGATGGCAAAGAAGCACAGCAAGCCGAGGAAGTTACTAACTCAGAGCAGGCGAGAGAAGTAGTGGACAAGCGACATAAGATGGCACTGACACAAGGCTAAATGCTTGCTGGCTATCAGATGGCACTGTGCTGCACATGCGTGGATAGAGGGAAGGAACCAAGGAGGTTGTGCCAAAGAGAAGGGATGGCAAAGAAGCACAGCAAGCCGAGGAAGTTACTAACTCAGAGCAGGCGAGAGAAGTAGTGGACAAGCGACATAAGATGGCACTGACACAAGGCTAAATGCTTGCTGGCTATCAGATGGCACTGTGCTGCACATGCGTGGATAGAGGGAAGGAACCAAGGAGGTTGTGCCAAAGAGAAGGGATGGCAAAGAAGCACAGCAAGCCGAGGAAGTTACTAACTCAGAGCAGGCGAGAGAAGTAGTGGACAAGCCACATAAGATGGCACTGACACAAGGCTAAATGCTTGCTGGCTATCAGACGGCACTGTGCTGCACATGCGTGGATAGAGGGAAGGAACCAAGGAGTTTGTGCCAAAGAGAAGGGATGGCAAAGAAGCACAGCAAGCCGAGGAAGTTACTAACTCAGAGCAGGCGAGAGAAGTAGTGGACAAGCGACATAAGATGGCACTGACACAAGGCTAAATGCTTGCTGGCTATCAGATGGCACTGTGCTGCACATGCGTGGATAGAGGGAAGGAACCAAGGAGTTTGTGCCAAAGAGAAGGGATGGCAAAGAAGCTGAGCTGAGGACAAGAGCGCTGAATTTTTATATGCTAGAAAAGAAATTTCCCGGTGCCACCATGCAGTCAGTACAATACATACTATAAAAAAAATTGCTTGGTAATTGCATTGCGTGGTTTGCATGTAGTGTCATTAAAAATTTTGTTATATAATGAAGTTATAAATAAATGATGTTAAACCCTATTTATAGGTGACTTTGAGTGTCACAGTTCGAAGAAAGTGATTGAGGGGTTCTTATGATTCCAAGAAACATTTTAGTTGATATCAAACCTTTGCAATTAACTTTTTAAAATTTGTTTGGTGCAAGATTTTAATGTCAGAATCCTCATAATTACAGTCCACTCTTGAAACTATGATCTTTCTGGGTTTCCTTGGAAAGGGTCGTTATTTCAAAGGGTTCGTTGTTTAAATTTTGTTCTATTCACCCACCTGTGACCCCTAAATGGAAAAATAGCATTGAAATTTTATTTAGGTGGTTCTTGCATGGTTTTAGCAGCAGTTTTACATGTATGTATGTTAAATACAGTCATATGGCTCCTATGAATTGACCCTTAAGATACGCGCACTTGTAAGATAATATTTGAAATTTTATACGATTCCCCAAAAAATTGTTGGTATATTGAGGGGGTTGTTATTCCCAAAGTTGTTGTGTTGACAGTTTACTGTATTTAAACGAATGTGAAAAAAGTTAGTTATTCATTGTTCTGGTATTTTAATTAAATCACTGTGGATGTCATAATGAAAAAATATTAAATTTTAACGTAGAAAAGCTTTGACACTTGTATGTCTTTAAAGGTGTTGGATCATTGTTTGATATTTGTATCAAGGACTATTCAACTTGTAAATATTGCAGGTGAGTAATTCTTTGTATATCCTTAAAATGCAATTTAGATCATTATAACAGTATTTTAGTTGCCTTTAGCCATTAGAAATCGGTCACCATTATTGTGCAGGTATTGTTAATACTGCATTTTGCACATCATGTCAAAGAATAATTTACCAGTGAAAAAGTTAATTGGCTTTTTATAGTGGGTAAAGCTACAGCCATGGACCCTAACAAAGAACTCCATCAGTTCTCTTTAAGTGAAGCAGATGTACATTGGGACCATATGATAGTCTTCTACAGTAGTCTTGGAAGTGAACAGTTCTGATGCTTACACTTAAAGACTGCTTCTTACAGTTTACTCTCGGTTGGAAATCTAAAGCACATGTTTCAGGATGACATATTCTTGCAGGGTTGAATATCAAAGTGCTGCAAAAGGCAATTATGATGTAAGTTTTGTTTACAGAAATTTATCAAGATTATATGACTTATGTATTTCATTTTTGTTGTATTTATATTTTTAACAAGATTTTTGTCTTTTTTCTTTGTAGGTTCAGCAATATTTATTCAAACTATACGCGGCACAAAGCAATTGATTCACGAAGGTTACATTTATTGTAAGGACTACTGTAGACAAAATAAGATATTTTGGAAGTGTGTGAACTGCTATCAGAAGAAGACCAAATGTCGAGCTCGTGTGTACACAGTGGGATCTTTTGTGTTTGTGAATTATGCGGAACACAACCATGGTCTTCACTCAGATAAGATAAATCAGTATTTGGCAGTATATGAAGATTTGTTTTGAATTCTGGTTTCATTGCAATGAAGCAAGATTGGCCATCTGATAATCAAATTGTTAAAAGATGCTCAGTTGTGTGACTTTTGTAATTGATGTAAAATACTGATAATGTAGCCTGCATACATTTTTGAGACTGTCGGAGGTTAAAAAAAATTAGTACGTATTTAATATTGCTTCAGTTTTAACCAAAAAGTATAATTTACTTATATATTTAAAGAAAATGTGTTTTTAGTTATAATTGTCTCAATGACATTTGACATAACAATAACAATAACATAATATTATATTTACCTCGGTATCAATTGAACTGGTAAGCAAAGTAGGTACTGCCAATTGTGAAAATGAGATTACTCGTAATACTGGTTAAAGAGACAGTATGCAAATTATATATAAAAAATGCCTACAACTGACAGCATTTTTGTATGTTTCATGTTTTATTGTCAGATTACTTTTAACCTTTTATTTTGTTATAACTTAAAATTTTAATTTTCCAAAAAATTCTTTAGTTTTTATTTTTTGAAGTGAGCTTGAATTGAAAAGGCTATAAGAACAATTGTTTTATTATAAAAATATTTTAAATGTAACTCTGGATTATTGTGTTTATTATGTCAATATGAAAATAAAAGAGATTATGACATTGAGTTGACCTAGTGGCCTGTGTGCATACATGCATAAATATACAGTTTCTGTATTAGTTGTTTTTTGTTTAACCAATGTTTACTTTTCTGCTAGTAAAATAACATTTTAGGCACAGATTTAGCCTAGTTTTTTGCTAGCTATTTTTTAGTATTTGCATTTTTTTCTTCACATTTTTGCATGCACAAACATTTATAAAAAATAAATTACTCCTTGTCCATTTACTTGAGATGGAGTTTCGTACATATGTGGGTAAAGTTAAATTGATGTATAAACTTAGGATCTAGGACACATATGTGTGCAGATGTGGACTGTGACATCACAGGGTGAGATGCCTCAATGAGCATTTGAGTGTCTTCGTACTTGGCTGTCGACATTGCAATGCCAGTTGTAGACAAGGCCACTGAACAAATAAACCAGTCTGCCCTTTGGGTTGCTGTGATATTCTGCTCTCTTCTGTTATCACGTAACAAAAATGGAATCGTGGGCATTAGTTGGTTGTTTCATAAACATTTGGATTGTATTATGGCAGAGGTTACATGTGTGTCAAGAAAATGGCAAAGGGGCACTCTTATTTTATACAGGTTTGAAAATGATATGTTAACTGTGTTTTAATTTACATTTTGTGGCAGTCCATGACATTGTGACCTACAGAACACAAAAATCCTTTTTTGTTCCAAGAATGTATGCTTGTGACGGTGGCACAAATACTCATTGTTTCCTGCTCGGAATACCATGAAGTGGTGTTCATCTTGCATAGTGTAGTATTTTCTCAGTGGGGTTTTACAGAGTTCAGCCATCACCACCTGTTGTATTCTATACAATTTTCTTCGTCAGGCTATTGTAATTTTTGTGAAATGTCTTGATTGACCACTTTTGAAACTTCAGAACACATGCAAACAGCAGAGGAGAACATGCTGCTATGTTATTAAGATATTGATTTGTATCACGCTCATCCACTGCATCAGCTAAAACAGGATCTTAGAAAATGTGCAGTTGTCGGAGATCTTGTGAGTTTGAGATGTTGATGAAAAATTAGTGTGTGTGAAAAATACTATGTAATATTAAGGAGTTAGTTTTCTACGTTTCCTGATTCTGATTAGACAACTAAAACATGTGTCTGTTTTTTGTTGAAATTTGTTGAAAGATTTAAGTGTAAAGATGTTTTTCTGTGAAAAATTTGGGGTGTCATAGAATTTTGTATTGACTTCACATTGGTCATTCTGCAGGTCCATAATAATAGTTGTAGTAATATGGAAACTGAAAAGTTGTGCGTGTGTTAGAAATATCTGGCTGCTGGTTAAACATTTTTGAATCAACTGTGAAACAAAATCCTGCCATAACTGCATTGGTTTAATGACACATGAATGTTAATAACTTGGTTCATGTCAGCATTGATTTTCACGTATTGCAAAAGGTTATACCAAGGACCAGTGGAAAAATTCAGCAGGTCTTTCAGAAATGTCAAATTGATTATAAACTAACTATAAATAAGGTTATTTTTATAGTGAGAGTTGCCATTACGTGGGATTTTTAAGCAATTTTATTAGCAAGTAATGATTATATGAAAAATCTTGTAGATTGTGGAGCTTACTAAGAGTGTAAAATAATATAGCTGCAAACTACAGTAATGTTTCTTCTTCAGATGGATTCACTAAACCATTGCTGGCCATTACATTTTTCAAATGTTTAAGTATACCTAGTAGCCTGTCACACCAGTGTGTCATACTTTACACAGGCTGAATAAGTATTTTTTGGTTCTCTTCCAGGTTCTGTGGAATTTATCCGAAGTTCGCATGGAAAATCACAGTTAATTCATAATCAGTTCTTGTTTTCCGTTAACAACGTCTACGGCTGTAGAGTCCTGTGGAGGTGCACGAGTTATGCAAAGTGTAAATGTCGAGCACGTGTCGTAACGATAGGGGCAGAGGTCTTGGTGAGAGATGCCGTACACAATCATGAGCCCCACACTGAGAAAATTAGGAGGCTGTATTTGGAGAGTTCTGCACTCCAGAATACACCCAAATAGCCTTCACGATCATGAGTATGACTTCTGAAGTGATTAGTTGTGTGTAAATTATTCTTCACATATATTAAACTATTTTTTGCTTTGTATTTCTTCTCCTGCTTTTATGATTTTTCATTTAAGACAGACTAAGCAGTCTGTTTTCAATTTTTTTATAGCACTTTTTAAATCATGGCTTTTTGTTCTTAATATATTTAAGAATTTATTATTTAAATTTTGGTCTTGCTTGAAAAGCAATTGCAAATGTTGATTTAAATCCTACTAGTGTTTATTTTACAATATATGTGTATGCTTGTAGCTCAGTCAATAAAGTCACCATTGCCTGTCATCACAGACATCCAGTTTATTGTTTTGATTAGCAAATTTCCAGTGTGGTATCGATAATCCTCAACTACATCTAAAGCTCATTTACTGACAGTTTTTCTTCCATTAATTACATTTTTTAAACATTTACAGTTATTTCTGTTAAGAGACCTGCCTACCTGGCACTTCAACTGCGTTGCAGAGTTTGAAATACACATCTTTCCACAAAACTATTAAATGGGCATCCAATGTGTTGATCTATGATAAAACATACATTTTAAAGCACTCCAAAATGGCTTGAAACCGTTTTTTCAAAGCACTGTACCTCAAAATATATGCATCAGATAAATACAAAAATACATGGATACTGTATTGAACCTCACCACAGACTTTTCAACAATAAAATGAAAGGGTCACCACTAAAGTCCCACAGGTACACGCACGACGAAAACACTACACGCCAGTTCAGAGTCGTGTGCTTAGTGGCAATGGTGTACTTGATGCCCATGACAGTGTAGCCCTTATTGCTCTTGCCTTTCTTGGCTTCAAACGTATAGAACAGCTCCAGGTAGTAGAGAGATGGGTAACCCAGTGCTACGCCGCACGACTAGTTAAACTGTAAAATAGAGTTCTTAACATCCTGTGTTACTTATATACACTTGCAGTTGTTTTGTATCTAAAGATACCACAGCTGCATGTGGCCGGCAAAGCGTCTGTATTACATTGTATGAAATATATGGCAAAAGAAATAAGTTTTAACTCAGTGTTACAGATATCCCTAGATTACCGTGAATTTAACAACAAAGCCTTTATTTTACTATGTTTTCCATACTATTTTTCTAATCATTAAATTATATTTCATTACAATTATTTAGTTCCAACCACAACAATGAGCAAGAAGTGAAAGAAAAGATTATATTCTTGATAATATTACGAACATGTTTTTATTTATTTATAAACAGTTTTAAAACACAATTGAGCAAAAGGTTTAGATTTGAATGGTCTCACCTGACACATAATAATCACTTTCACGGACGTATGCTCAGTATACAACACATAGCAACATGAAACCAAGTAAGAACACTTTTGTTTGTAAACTGCAGCGACTGGCAAAGCCCGAATGCTTATGGCGCACCATAGAATAAGTAAGTCGTGGCACATTTTGCGGCTGTGCTTTGACTGCGCCGCACAGTCGCTGCGCCATGGCGCAATTGAGTTGACACACTACGCCAACTCAGTGAGGTGCGCCTGTGTTAGTGCGCCAACACCAGATATTTCAGTGAGTTACCCATGACTACCAGGTAGGCGGGCCGCTTAACCATTTCAGTCACAGTCTCCTATGTTTGGGACATTGCACATGGAGTGAGTGGGTTTAATGGTTTGCACCGTACACAGATGGAAACCTTGTCCAATAAGGGAAGTCCATGGTGTGTGGGAAATACCGTTTATTGTCGAGATTAAATTCCAAAGCTGCTGCCAGTAAAACAAAGCACAAACTCATTTTTATTTGTCCCGGTACATTAGAGAGCATAATACTGATACTAGTACAGGTCCAAACTAAATATTTGTCCTCTGCAATGCCTAAAACTGTATTAATATGTTACTGAAAGGGTTAACCAAATGTAGGAGCCAAACATAGGTAGGTGTTTTGCATTGTGAGGAAATATACTGCCCCGTCCGTCCTTGAGCCTCTGGCATTGGTTTATGTCGTGGCTGAGTGCCAAGCATTTTGTACACAGCTGCACACTGCGTGTTCGTTTGTACTCACCTACTTGATCATAATGTGGCAACAAAAAGAAAGAGGATTTCTAGTTGCAAAGCAAGTGCCCAGTGCTAGACACTGCTCATTGAGCGTGTGCGTGCAAAGTTGGAAACCATTTTCACTACTGCATGCTCAGATTTGTTTTGTGGAAATGTTTATTGACTTCTAATTCAAAATACTTTTTTTTTAAATCTATTTTTTGTCTATTGTGATGTAAAGTATTTGTCAAAAGTTGAGCATCTCTTCAGGCATCACTCATAGTATACAGTGTAAAGTTAGCAGAAATGACAAACCCTGTTCTGAATTGTAACCAGTTTTCTCTGGCCTTGAAATCTGTGGTTGTCATGGTCTTTTACAATAGAAATGTTTGGCTGTGGCATTAAATTCTAGAATTTATTGACAGTTACATTTCAGTGGTGACTGACAGAAATCTTGCAATTGTAATATTTTGAAACCAGTGCAGTGTAAAGGGTGAATGAAGACATTGGACGGCTCTTAACCTCGAGGTCTTTAAAGCCGATTAATGTTAAGGGGATTGTTTTTTTTCAGCTAATGCAGTGGTTCTCGAACTTTTCTTTACCACGGACCACTAGGCGTAGGCTGTAAACGCAACATGGATCACCTAGTCTGCACCACTTCCATTCACGTAGTAAAACATAGGAATAGTGATTTAAGTACTCATTTTAATGAATTATCACCATAAAAAAACTTGATATTAAATAATTTAACTGTAGAAAAGTTTGAAGAAATTAATCATAAAATTTATATTGTGGACGACCTAGGACTTGGCCCCACATCACCAGTGGTCTGTGGACCACAGTTTGAGAACCACTGCACTAGTGTGTAGACAGTAGACAGTGCTTTCTCTCTGTGTGAAGTTTGCAAAGAAGTACTTGTAATTTTGTGTAGTGTACATTCTGTTGAGTTAGTTGAAGGGCTTGGTGGAAGAAGTGCCTATCCCACATATGTAACGCGTGCTTCCACCTTCTTCCACCAAGAAGGGAGGCAGTGCATACTTCTGCTATTACTCGGGGCCTTCTCACAACAGCAAACTTACACATGTACACACACTAGATCAGGGCTATTCAATTAGCGTCCTGCGGGCTACGTACCAGACACGTCAGACTGACTCAGAAACAAAATATTTCACCGGCAAATATTTTTTTTACAAAATGTATTTTTCAATACAATGACCTAATTTGTGAACTGTAGGTATCACTAGTGTAAAACTTGTAATAAAATTATATTTTGTATCTTTGATTACATTTTCATGTAAATAAACTGACTATGCAGAGTGGACTCTATGTACAGAAAATGCATGCACCAAAAAAATGTATGCACCAAAATTTTTCTGTGGTTTCAAAAAATTTCCTATATAAATAATATTAAAATTATCCACTTTTATTGTTTATTGAATATTGTATCAATCAAAAAATCTTTCGGTCTCTTTCACTTGAGATTTTATTCCAAGATAGTTTGTACATGACGTAATCCTGTGATCTCAGGTCTTAATGACGCAGTTATCCTGTCAAACGAGGCGCACCACAGAACGGCCAATTGCTTCGCAGTCTGACCTCTAACAGGGTCGCGGCAGTCTCGGAGTATGCAACAGTGATCTGCTCTAGCACTGTGCAGTTCTCACACGTTTCCAACTCTACCCAGATAACAGAAATGTTATCAAGATTATCCGTTGCTCAAAATAGTTGCACCTATTGTCTGTGTAGTACTCCAAAGCATATGGTTTCGCCTGAAAATGCTGTGCAATAAATTTTAACCAGTAATAATTTTTTTTGCAAAGATATTTTCATTTGTGTTTAAAGGACATTTTCCCCTGTAAAGTTTGTGTTTTGATTTTCTTTGGCACAAAACCAACATGATTTTTAATTTAAGTGTTAATTGAAGTCAATAGGCAACATCTTCTGAATAAAATGATCCCCCCCCCCAAATACTTATCCTCCCCTTGTTGCCAAAAATTTTTTTGGCATTGAGTGACTTGTAAGTATGACCAAGCATGAAGTTCATTTTCAGTGGCTTCTTTGAGGGAAGATTGGAGAATTGTTATAAATTTTTAAATAGACACAGTCTCTGAATAAACTGATATCCTGGAAGGGCATATTTTACACTTTTTTATTGTCAAATAATGTGTAAGCATTGAGCCAGAGCACCATGTAACTTATGTAACTCGCAACAGGTGCGNCACTTTTTTATTGTCAAATAATGTGTAAGCATTGAGCCAGAGCACCATGTAACTTATGTAACTCGCAACAGGTGCCAGTGTACAGGAAAATCAGAGGATGTGGTTTCGATTCATTAATTATTTAAGACCATAAAGAAAGAAACTTTATTCACCTTATTTATTATTCATCTCTATCTCAAAATAACTCTTTTGAAGTGAAATAACCTAAATCTCTTTAAAAAGCAGACATTTGCCAGGNGAGTGTACAGGAAAATCAGAGGATGTGGTTTCGATTCATTAATTATTCAAGACCATAAAGAAAGAAACTTTATTCACCTTATTTATTCATCTCTATCTCAAAATAACTCTTTTGAAGTGAAATAACCTAAATCTCTTTAAAAAGCAGACATTTGCCAGGCATAATATTGCCAACATAAAGTGTAGAAATGCGGCTTGGATCTAGTCCGCTTCGGCTGTCTTTGGTGATACTCGGGAGAGCCCGGTCATGACCTCGTTCCTTCCCCTTACACGGCCGATGGGGTGGGAGCTAGTTGCCTATAGGCTATTCATGGTAAAGTGAGCACTTTAGAAAAGCCCCATCATTAAAAATAATAGTTAATAAATATATTTTAATTTAGCCTTAGACGTTACCTTCAAAGTGCGGTGGAATATACACATTGTATTTATTACTTACATGGCAATATTTATTTTAAAAAGTTGTTAAAAGATAAAAATGGCTGAAAGGAAAAAGTAACCAATGTCTCAAAAGTGCTCACTTGACAGTGAACGGCCTATAGCAACCGGCATGGTGTCCTTGCATCCTCCCTCTGGTTGCTGACCTGTGGAGGGGCAGATTGTTTCACTACTCCTGCCACTGATTCTTCCCCTTCTTTGTCATGCCTGTCGTGTACACACTGTCTGATCGATAACCTCTCCATGGCCCTCAGCTGATCGAGTGCGCACAAGATGTACCAAAGTTGGCTTGCATCCTTTGTCATATTTTCTTTTTTGAAGGGTTTGAAAATTTGGGATAGGCTTGCATTCAGCATCAGCGTACAATCAATTATATATGGTACGTTGTGTTATTTTCTTAATTTAGGCAAGTTGAGGTGAAATGTTTTTAATGCATTGTTTACTATAGTATGATGTAAAAAATTCCCATTTTTATTTTGTTTATTAGTTAAAGTTTATTTACAGCTCTCACTACACACTACATGAAGTTTAAAAATGTTAGAAGTTGTATTTTAATGATATACGTACATGTCAGTTCCTCAGTNTCACTACACACTACATGAAGTTTAAAAATGTTAGAAGTTGTATTTTAATGATATACGTACATGTCAGTTCCTCAGCAAGTAACATTTTGGATGTGTGGAAACTTGACAAATGGTAGATAGAGAATCCACTATGTAAGGGAGATATGACTTTATAATAAGTGAGTGTTGCCCATAAAGCATTGTAATTGTTTGCAAGTGGCTCTATGGGGAAACTATTTGAATAGCCCTGCATTAAATGATATAAGGTATCATATTTTGTTATAAATCTCATTTTGAGGGATGTTTAGGATAGGCCCTTCTTCCACGAAGCTTGTAAATTTTTTTTGTTATCTCTTGGTTATTTTAATGTATTTCTGTTGGAAAATTTTTTGATTAAGGTCACGAAACTCATAAANTCACTACACACTACATGAAGTTTAAAAATGTTAGAAGTTGTATTTTAATGATATACGTACATGTCAGTTCCTCAGTAAGTAAAATGTTGGATGTGTGGAAACTTGACAAATGGTAGATAGAGAATCCACTATGTAAGGGAGATATGACTTTATAATAAGTGAGTGTTGCCCATAAAGCATTGTAATTGTTTGCAAGTGGCTCTATGGGGAAACTATTTGAATAGCCCTGCATTAAATGATATAAGGTATCATATTGTGTTATAAATCTCATTTTGAGGGATGTGTAGGATAGGCCCTTCTTCCACGAAGCTTGTAAATTTTTTTGTTATCTCTTGGTTATTTTAATGTATTTCTGTTGGAAAATTTTTTGATTAAGGTCACGAAACTCATAAANTTTTTTTGTTATCTCTTGGTTATTTTAATGTATTTCTGTTGGAAAATTTTTTGATTAAGGTCACGAAACTCATAAAGTTTGTTTTTGATAGAGATAAATGAAATTGATGACAAACAGTTTTCATTTCATGTTTGTAACTTTTTTATGGTACAACCAAGTAATTTTATTGGCTAGTGGATATCTATAATACCTACAATAACCTGGAAAATAGATAGTGTTTATTTTCCAAGACCGCAGATTTTCCCCGCAGGGTCGCGCCATACTGTACCAAGTGGTCCAACACTGGTTGCTTAACCATTTTGAAGAAAAACTTAATATTTCATGCCATTTGAACTTAAGTGGTCCCAGCTAAAAGCCACTATTTTTTAAATTTTTATTCTGACTAAATTCAACATGGTGGCCAGGTTAATTTTATTTCGGTGCATAGCATTTCCAGCATTTGTAAGTTTTTTTACACAACTGATCAATACATGCTCTTGTCATCAAACTGTTAAATAGATCAAAATTCATATCTTTGCCAAGTTCTGGACCTGATAGTTTTGGGGAAAAAAAACAATTTGAAAATAATAGGCTGAGCTGTTTGCAACACAGGCTGTTGGCCAAAGATTTANTAGTTTTGGGGAAAAAAAACAATTTGAAAATAATAGGCTGAGCTGTTTGCAACACAGGCTGTTGGCCAAAGATTTACGTAGTGCCATTAACACCAGCTTTACAAGTAAGCAAAAAAAAAAACAATTACTGGTGATCTGTTCAAAGTCATCATGATACTTACAAGTACAGATACATTGGGGTATGAAGAAGCTGCTCAGGTAGGAAATGTCTTTTACATGATAAGTAGGAAAGAGAATGATTGCTAGTTATCCTCTGCCTCTACAGCAGAATGATGTGTGTTATNTATGAAGAAGCTGCTCAGGTAGGAAATGTCTTTTACATGATAAGTAGGAAAGAGATGATTGCTAGTTATCCTCTGCCTCTACAGCAGAATGATGTGTGTTGTAGGTGTGTGTTGAATGCGTTTATTATTTGGTTAAAAACTAATAATATCTGTTATTTTTAAAATAATTGAGAGTTTATTTAAGAAGTTTTATACACTATTCAGCAGTGGCAAAACTACATATCCAATCTAGAAGGGAGCAAGCTTTTATGTTCCCGTCTCTTTAAGAGATATTTGCTCTTCTTATAAACTTAATTTTGGTTTGATCTAAACCTAAATTACATTTTGCATAAAAGATAGAGAAACATTGTAACAATTTTCCAACAATAGCGTGTGCAAAAATTTGATTCAAAATTATAATTTAATTCTTGTGTTAAGCCAGGTACACTACTGTAAATGAAAGCATTAAAGATTGTGTACAACATATCAGTGCTTCTCAGAGAACAAAAACAGCTTGGGTGCCCTTTCTTAAGGAGCGGCGATTTATTAAGGAAAATGAGTCCATTGCAATAAGTGACTGAATTTTAATGCCATGTTTCAAGAGACTTGGAGCACAACTGAGAAACATGTTGCACAATTTACGGTGGCCATTTGGCCAATGTGAAATTGGCAGTAGCGTACAACCATTATAGGTTGTTAGGATCACAGCTAGTAGGACAAGCTTATCAGCTGACCCTGAAAAACAGAGTTGCAGTTAGAAAGTGCTTAACACCACAGTTTGTCACATTGACTGACCAGAGCTCATATATGACATTCTCCACCAACATGTAATTTGCTAGATTAAATAAACGTGGTTCTGAAGGTAACATNTAGTTTTGGGGAAAAAAAACAATTTGAAAATAATAGGCTGAGCTGTTTGCAACACAGGCTGTTGGCCAAAGATTTGCGTAGTGCCATTAACACCAGCTTTACGAGTAAGCAAAAAAAAAAAACAATCACTGGTGATCTGTTCAAAGTCATCATGATACTTACAAGTACAGATACATTGGGGTATGAAGAAGCTGCTCAGGTAGGAAATGTCTTTTACATGATAAGTAGGAAAGAGATGATTGCTAGTTATCCTCTGCCTCTACAGCAGAATGATGTGTGTTGTAGGTGTGTGTTGAATGCGTTTATTATTTGGTTAAAAACTAATAATATCTGTTATTTTTAAAATAATTGAGAGTTTATTTAAGAAGTTTTATACACTATTCAGCAGTGGCAAAACTACATATCCAATCTAGAAGGGAGCAAGCTTTTATGTTCCCGTCTCTTTAAGAGATATTTGCTCTTCTTATAAACTTAATTTTGGTTTGATCTAAACCTAAATTACATTTTGCATAAAAGATAGAGAAACATTGTAACAATTTTCCAACAATAGCGTGTGCAAAAATTTGATTCAAAATTATAATTTAATTCTTGTGTTAAGCCAGGTACACTACTGTAAATGAAAGCTTTAGAGATTGTGTACAACATATCAGTGCTTCTCAGAGAACAAAAACAGCTTGGGTGCCCTTTCTTAAGGAGCGGCGATTTATTAAGGAAAATGAGTCCATTGCAATAAGTGACTGAATTTTAATGCCATGTTTCAAGAGACTTGGAGCACAACTGAGAAACATTTTGCACAATTTACAGTGGCCATTTAGCCAGTGTGAAACTGGCAGTAGCGTACGACCATTATAGGTTGTCAGGATCACAGCTAGTAGGACAAGCTTATCAGCTGACCCTGAAAAACAGAGTTGTAGTTAGAAAGTGCTTAACACCACAGTTTGTCACATTGACTTACCAGAGCTCATATATGACATTCTCCACCAACATGTAATTTGCTAGATTAAATAAACGTGGTTCTGAAGGTAACATNACCAGAGCTCATATATGACATTCTCCACCAACATGTAATTTGCTAGATTAAATAAACGTGGTTCTGAAGGTAACATCATGTGTTTCTTTATAATAAATAAAGTATGAGATTTGAAATAGTGTTTGAACAGCTTCCTAAAATATCACAATTAAAGACTTTCCTATAGACTTTTATTAAATACTCGTTACAAAAGTCATTTTTAGAATGGGAATTAAAACTAAAACAGTATTGTGGTTAAATCAAAATGAAATTATATATATATATTGTAATTAGAGCTCCTCAGTTACATTTCCCAATTCCTGTATTTTAATTATTTTCCTGCATTTTTTTGATGAGCATTGCGACAGTCCTCACACAGGCTAAGCCATTATGAAAGTACGTTTAGTTATAAAACAACATAGTGTAATTTAAAGTGACCAAAGAGAGATAATGAAATAAAATAAATTGAACTACCCATGCAGATAAGTTGTAAATACATATAGGCTTTTATTTCCTATTGCGGTATGAGGTAGTGTGTCTGAATGTTACTGGGACATACCAACCTTCCCTGTTAAAACTGGTTGTGTTTGTGTTTACTATGTTTGTACTGTGAAATTTGTGTGTTTAAAATATTGATTTATTAGATAGTGTGTAGTGTTTGTGGTAGAGGAATGTTCCAATCTGGTGGTTTCCCTTCCTCCCTGCTCAGTGTACATATTACTACACAATCTGGGGATTCTGTAAACCCCTGCAAACTCAGAAGTTTAGCTTTGTACCTATTTGACAGTTCAACATACTCAGTATTTTACCAATTGTCTTTTTGTATTGTCTAGGACTTATTAACGTCCTNTACCTATTTGACAGTTCAACATACTCAGTATTTTACCAATTGTCTTTTTGTATTGTCTAGGACTTATTAACGTCCTCTGGTGTTTTGCCTGAAGGCTTATCAGGGGACAGCTTACAAACTAACTTATGACCTAACCTTAACACCCATGTCTAACCTGGGATTCTAACCCAGGACCTCCCGCACCCCCGACCAGCGGCGCACCAAACGTCTGCACCAGTTGTCTTGTGTTGGTGAATATTCAGCAGTAGTGGAAAATTTTGTAGTAGACAGCAGAATGTAACGTACACACACAAGGAAACACCAGATTGAATCTTACCACAGATCTGTATCTTACCAAAGATGCTTGTAGTTCAGGAACAATTGCCATAGCCAGTATCCGTAGGCAACGAACAACACAAGACTAGAAGAAATAAAAACCAAAAAATACCACTAGCTACTGATGAAATGATTAGTCACAGAGACTTGAGTGGAAGTAAATTTGATTTAATTGAAAATTAAATATTTTGGTTGAAAAATTATGAATTAAAAGAATATTTGTGCAAATACTAAGTAGGTATTATGTAGCAGCTCGTTATTGGTTTCAAAAGCTACTTTGCCTTGTGTGNTACCTATTTGACAGTTCAACATACTCAGTATTTTACCAATTGTCTTTTTGTATTGTCTAGGACTTATTAACGTCCCCTGGTGTTTTGCCTGAAGGCTTATCAGGGGACAGCTTACAAACTAACTTATGACCTAACCTGAACTAACACCCATGCCTAACCTGGAATTCTAACCCAGGACCTCCCGCACCCCCGACCAGCGGCGCACCAACCGTCTGCACCACGGCAGGTCTGCACCAGTTGTCTTGTGTTGGTGAATATTCAGCAGTAGTGGAAAATTTTGTAGTAGACAGCAGAATGTAACGTACGCACACAAGGAAACACCAGATTGAATCTTACCACAGATCTGTGTCTTACTAAAGATGTTTGTAGTTCAGGAACAATTGCCATAGCCAGTATCCGTAGGCAACGAACAACACAAGACTAGAAGAAATAAAAACCAAAAAATACCACTAGCTACTGATGAAATGATTAGTCACAGAGACTTGAGTGGAAGTAAATTTGATTTAATTGAAAATTATATATTTTGGTTGAAACATCATGAATTAAAGGAATATTTGTGCAAATACTAAGTAGGTATTATGTAGCAGCTCGTTATTGGTTTCAAAAGCTACTTTGCCTTGTGTGNGAATATTTGTGCAAATACTAAGTAGGTATTATGTAGCAGCTCGTTATTGGTTTCAAAAGCTACTTTGCCTTGTGTGGCCGTAACTATGGGTGTAGCCCTCTTGTACGTATTTCTTATTTGCAATTCAAAACCTAGTTAAAAGTCTCTTCAGTTTCTTTAAATTATTTAAAAAATGTGTAAATTAAATTAATAAATAATTTTCTCACACCAACTCAGTTGGGAGAAGATGAGACCTCAGTTCAGGGCTCCGTAGGCGTATAGGCAGAGCAGCTTTAACAAAAATGATGATCCAAGATGGCGTAACGTAAGCCAGATTAGTTTCCCAAAAATCATTAATTATTTTACAGACTTAGTCTCTGTGTCTGAAATTCAGCATACTTATCTAAATATAAATCTTGATCGCTGCAACCGCTCTTGATATCTTCTGTAGCTGGTTCCGTTGGTCGTGGGTGGGCCTTAGTCTCCCCTCACTAGGCTTTTGAGCCTTAGGTACGTCACTAGAGTCTTTGCCGTACCGCACGCAATCGCAATAGCTCAAACTTGGCTTTAAATATAATCCGCGTAGAGAGCGCGTGCAGACTTAGATTATTCCTCTTCAGATGCTGCACTGCCTCTCCCTATCGGCAGTCTGCATTTCTGTACGGGACTCGGCCAATTAACCAGCAAAATAAAATATCTCTCAGGCCGATGACCCACTAGACCTGCCTGACAGGAAATCCAAGATGGCTAAAAGCCTTAAAAACTACATACTTAAACGACATCTTTAAGCATCGCGCCAATCACGAGATGGCTACATCATATATTATGCATACATCTTGCGTTACCATAGCAACAAATCAACAAATTCCTCTATGCAAAGCAGCCCAAATAAAAAATATAACTTTGTGAATGAAAACAGAAAGACTGACAAACATAATTACATGGAAAATACGTTTTCTGATGTGAAAACAACTTGTAATTAACAATATGAATTAAAGCTGGAGTAAATAAAATATATCTGCCACAAACCAATAATAAATAAAATAAATGTTACGTTAACATACACATTGCAAAAACAACCTGAGATAACTCTGACATGAATAAGTAGCTGTTAATTGAGGCGTTAAACTGGTACACTGTATGTGGTTTCCTGTCTTCTCTTGTATATCACGACCCATCTTGCACCACTGAAAAGTGACTGATTTATCGCTTAGGGTTTTACATAAAACTGAGTAGAGTTGCGACCTGTTGTTTTCCTCTCTTGTTTATTGTACAACAGAGATATTTGTAGTATAGCTGTGTATTTTTCTTCTCTTTAAATTATTTCAAATGTGATGTCTGTAAGATATGGTTTTGTGATTTGTGTTTTGAAAGAAATTGTCCAATCATTTCACGTTTATAGTTAAAAAATGTAGTAATACATATCTGTACAAACTAACACCATCATCATTTGTTTTATGCGGTTGTGCCAGCATGTAACTTGAAACTGTGTGGATATCTGTTATGTTATTGTGCTTTCATTGCATTTATCTATGTACGTACTTACAATTTTTTCACAAATATATTTGGTACAAATTTTTTTTGTATTATTGTCTTTACCTGTTCTCTATTTCTGTGACATGTCAAAAATATTGAACCCAGTCAGACCCAGTGCACACAACTGTGTGTACATTACGCAGGTGTAGGTAATTTTTGGTCTGTACTGGACATTGCAAAGCTCAATGACCAATGATCTTACCTGTGGGTAAATGATTTGCAAACTGTCTTACTGGTCCAGGTCATAATTGGTTCATATTACTGTAGCCGGACATATATTCTACAGCTCATTGGCTGTGACAATGAAACAAGTGTTGTGTCTACTTAAATACAGTACGCATCATAAAAATTTTTGGTTTGCAACATCTGAAATCGTCAATTAAAGTTGGTCTGAAAGGGTGAAAGATTTGTGTTTTACAGTAAAATAATGTAATGTGGTGAGGATGATATCTGGTACTATCACCTCCTGGTGCATCACATTTGTCGCTGTGCTCCTAATTGATGTGATACTTTTAGATCCAGTGGCCCTGGAACATTTTTTTAGTTAGGAGGTTACAGGTTGAGACCAAAGTCAAAGAAACTGCAGTTGACATTTTCAAAAGACTGCTGGAAATTGGTGGGTAAAGGGAAAGAGTTCTCGGGAGGTTTCTCTCTATGGAAATTTTTCATTCCAATTATCAAATTATCATTGTTTGGGTTTTTTTTTTCTTTGTCAGTTAATAGGAAACAAAAAATTTGTGATGCATCATATCGTGAAATTTTGCTGTAATTAAGATTGGAATAGCTGCACAATTATTAAGATACTAAAGGGTGACAGTATTTCGATTTTTGGGGGTACAAATACTATGTTATGCACTACCACCAAATTGGTT
>NQII01004027.1:54835-87186 GCA_002778355.1 Clitarchus hookeri
TTTGGGGGGGGGGGGAGTAGTTAAAATGTACCTCCGTAGTACCACCGTCTTCCTGTGCCTCTGACCAGAACTGTTCTCAGTAAGTACGACCTGGGGCCTGGGGCTATCCCCCTAACTCTTCCAGCCTACAATTAATTCTCACAATTGGATGTGATGCCTTAGTGCTGGATGCTGGGATTTCTTGTGGAAACTAGTGATAGTTTGCTTCTGTAGGCTGCGTGAGCAGATTTGCCACCTGTACGATGAGTAGAAGAGAAACCCAAGCTGGTGAAAAAAATTTTCCCTTGTTGTGGTGGGAGGTGTTCAGCTACATTTGTTGTTATATGTGGTGTCTCGGCTCCGCGACAGCAGGCCTTGACATGTGNGGGGGGGGGGAGTAGTTAAAATGTACCACCGTAGTACCACCGTCTTCCTGTGCCTCTGACCAGAACTGTTCTCAGTAGGTACGACCTGGGGCCTGGGGCTATCCCCCTAACTCTTCCAGCCTACAATTAATTCTCACAATTGGATGTGATGTCTTAGTGCTGGATGCTGGGATTTCTTGTGGAAACTAGTGATAGTTTGCTTCTGTAGGCTGCGTGAGCAGATTTGCCACCTGTACGATGAGTAGAAGAGAAACCCAAGTTGGTGAAAAAAATTTTCCCTTGCTGTGGTGGGAGGTGTTCAGCTACATTTGTTGTTATATGTGGTGTCTCGGCTCCGCGACAGCAGGCCTTGACATGTGTGTCTGATACGAGGGTGATGACTGTAGCATCTCGTAGGGTCGTAACCTCATGTTGCAGTTGGGGAACCAGGCGCTACATTTCCAGGCTTAGGTAAAGTAAGGCATCCAGATAGTTGAAATGTGGGATGGATGTGTGGGTTTCCAATGCTGGATGCTGTTCAGAGTTGCGAAACTACTTTGGTTATTTGCATTTTTTATATTCCCCAATGAGTGTTTTTAGTGTGAAATGAAGAAAAGTGTAAGAGAATGGTGTGAGAGAGAGAAGGGAGAGCTGGGGAAGAAAGAGAAGAGAAAGGAATTGGAAAACAAAGAAAGGGGAAAGGAGAGAGAAGGAAAGAGGAAAGGAGTGAGAGGGAAAGAGGAAATGAAATAGGGAAAGGGGAAATGAGAGAAAGACAAAAAAAAGAAATTAGAGGAAAGGAGAGGAGAGAGGGAGAAAAGGAAAGGAGTGAGTAAGAGTTGAGGAATAGGGGAAAGGGAAGTGGAAGAGATAGAAAGAGAGGTAGAATAAAAAGATGAAATGAGAAAGGGGAGAGATGGAAAAAAAGGAAAGGAAAGGAGAGGGAGAAGAGAGGAAAGGAAAGTGGAAAGAAAGGGAAAGAGAAGAAAGGTGCAGAAGAGAGAGGGAAATAGAAGGAAGGAGTTGAGGAGAGAGATGGAAAGAAAAGAAAAGAAAGGAGAGGAGAGAGGGAAAGAAAAGAAAGAAGAGGAGGGAGAGGGAAAGAAAAGAAATTAAAGGATGAGAGAGAGGGGAAGAGAAGAAAGGAAAGTATGGAGATAGGGAAAATGAAAAGAAAGGAGAGAAAGAAAGAGAAGAATGGAAATGAGGTGATAGAGGGAAAAAGAGGAAAGGAGAGAGGGGAGAGAGAGCTAAAGAGAAGGGCAGATGGGGAGAGAAAGAGAAGAAAGGACAGANAAAAAGAGGAAAGGAGAGAGGGGAGAGAGAGCTAAAGAGAAGGGCAGATGGGGAGAGAAAGAGAAGAAAGGACAGAGGGGGAGAGAAGGGAGGTGGGGTGAAAGGGAAAGTGAGGAAAGGAGAAAGAGAAGAGAGAGGGAAAGAGAATAAAGGAGNAAAAAGAGGAAAGGAGAGAGGGGAGAGAGAGCTAAAGAGAAGGGCAGATGGGGAGAGAAAGAGAAGAAAGGACAGAAGGGAGAGAAGGGAGGTGGGGTGAGAGGGAAAGTGAGGAAAGGAGAAAGAGAAGAGAGAGGGAAAGAGAATAAAGGAGTGGGAGAAAGAACGGTAAGGAGAATTGGAGAGAGAGAAAGAAAGGAAAGGCCAAAGGGAGGCAAGAAGAAGAGGAATGTGTTCAACAGCCAGATGTGGGTTCTGTGGCTTGCAGTTGACAATTCAAAACCTGCGACTAGTAAGGAGCTTCAGGGACCACACTTCCGACTTAAGTACTACGAGTCCTGCCTGTCATAGGAGATGAGATTAAGGTACTGCATGATATTCTTGCATTCAATGTAACCTGTCAGCCAAGCCCCAGTCTGAATGTTTGCCCAAATAAATTTTTGAATTTTGATAGTAAATTTCCTGTGAATTTATATTGAAACTTTATGTTATTTTCTGGTGAATAAAATGGTTTCTTTGACTTTGTGTAAACATCGAAGACATAACAGATACAAAATTTGCGAAATTGGTGATGTATCTAGTAAATCGTGGCCACATTTAGTGTATAAAATATGAAAGAAATGTGTGGCCTAAAATTCATTAAATCAGCTTGCTGTTCCTATTACACATTAGTTTGAGTAAAGTCATTACATTGTTGTGGATGGAGTTCAGAGATATTGGAACTTATACTACTAATGCCACAGTGACACATCTTACTAAGCTGCTCAAAAGTCGTCGCCAGGGACTAATTAGTATCTTAAACTCGGTGGTGGCATGTGTCAAGAGTTGGAGACTGAGCTGGCGCTCCATCTTGCTGGGTTGCCATCAGAATAAAAACATATTGCTCTGTGACGGTGTGCTTTCATATGGTGTAACGCATGCAACTTGATTTCTGAGCCCTTAAGGGTAATATGTAAACAGTCTTTGCCCCAGTGTATGCATGTCTGGGTAAATATGTGTTCTTTGAAGATCAGTTTTCACAGGAAGGGTACACATCATTAATCTAGGGTTGTCTTTTTTTTAAACTTAATTTTCCTATTTGATAAATTATTCAATATGGAAATAATAAATGAAAATGGCTAAAACCAGCTTAGTCAGAGCTCGTGTGCAACATTTCGTAAGAAAGAAGAAGAAAGATATTAGGAGGCTTCTGCGGTTCAGTTTTTTTGCCTTCATTTATGTGTGTAATAGTTTTCCATAGTTGGTTGGAAATTTAATTTACGGGGAAGACAGCTACAGAAAGTACAAGTTGAAGCCTTTGAAGGTGCAGCACATGCTGCTTCCTATTACCCTGGCGACCTTGTAATGTCGAACATTTTACTAAGGAGTTGTGTTACGTGCTGTACATGCCATCATAACAAGATACAATCATGTTTTATAAGTTGGTACATTGTAAACAATAAAATGACAATGCAGTGAAACTTGCGTAAAGTTAGTAGGTACTGTATGCAATTGACAAATATTTGAGAAAAGATATCAGCTGTCCCAAAGAGAAGACGTTGCTCGCGTTGCTGTAGAAATAAGGCTCAGAATCCCTGGAGATCCAGAAGCTTGTAATTTTATCATCTATTAATTATTATGTACTTGTCAATTGAAAAACCTTAACAAGTCAACTGTTGAAGTAAGTGTGACACACTTTCCGTAACGTTGCTGGTAAGATGGGGAAAGTAAAAAAGTTGTTATGGTTGGAGGTCCCAGGAGAAGGGGATCTAGACTTCTGGTTTGGGCAAGGGAAGGGGGTTCACTTCGCCACTGTGCAGGTGCAAGTCTATCTTTACTTCTGAACAATTCTGATATCATTTCATTTTAGTTTTAATATTTTCACAGGATAGTTTCATGTTGATGTGAGATTGTTGAGGAGTGTCATGTCCCGTATGATAATCCCTCTGGATCTGCCCCTGGTAGGACCTGGGGATCTGCATATCACCAGGGCCATAATTAGCTCTTGATAGTTGACAGCCATTATCGGTACGTGGTTGCACATAAATTCACAGAGGATGAGCAGTCTATGCATTATGCTTGTAGTTTTGCACGAGATGTAGCATCTTCCTTCTCCGCCAGCAAACAGATGGGCAGAAGAGCAGGTCTAGAATTCCAGCAGACCACGTACTCTTTCTGTACTCTGATAGGCTTAGAGAGAGAACATTGTACTTCAAAGAAGGTTAACTCTCAGATGTTTTGAGTTACTGTAGTATAGCAGTTTGAGATAACAAAATATTAAGAAATCATTACATTATAATATGAAATACAATAACTTTAACAGCTATAATGTAGGTACCTAGTAAATACTTAAAATTATTAAATGCTTTAAAAGTATTTTATGAAATAGTGGTAGTGGTTACAAAAGACTATATAATTTCAAATTTGTATTTGAGTGAAAATAATAATTTAAAGCTATTGTATGTATTCTATCTAGTTTTTTGCTCTTAAGATTATGTTCTGATAATTGCTCATAAACATGAAAATGTTGTTTAAAATTATTCACATGGTAACAATACAAAAATTGTCACAATTTTAATGTGGTGCAGTAAGTGGGAAGAGATATAACAAGGTATTGGGCTGGAGGGGTGTGTAAGACCGCAAGGGCAGAATTATACCAAGTGCAGTTATTGGTGGGACTCGCAACTTCTGGAATCAATGAGAGTCTAGCATGTTGACTGTGCGATGAAATATTCTTAGTAAACAAACAATAAGATGTCTGGTTTACACTCTAAGTATATGATAAGTAAGTTTTCAGAGGCAAGAGATGTGACTGTGACAGTAAAGTTTCACAATAGTTTATTAATTTTATTTGTAAACTACAGCGGGTATTTTTTTAAAATTTTTGTTTGAAAGTTTTTACCTCTTTGTACATGTATCAGGAAACTATTTTCATCCAACCAGTGTAGTACTAAGGGAAATTGTGAAACATTTCCAGACCCTATGGCTTCTCCACTCTTGTACAGTACTTTGTATCGTTATATTATGGTACCTTGATAGTGTCACCAATTGAACATTGCAGTTGAAAAATTATTTCACAGCATTTTTTGCTTCATGCAGTTTCCTTTAATGCTTGGAATCTACAAGTATTTCAAAAACTGGTTGTAAAAATGCATGCTTACATATTTAAACACTGTTAATACAGTAGTTACTTTGACAGGTTTGAAATAAGCATTGTATAATAATTTTTTATTTCCAATGTCTGAACTCACTGCTCCAACTTGGTTGCACAGAGAGTAGTTCCCATGTTCGTAACAAATCTGGGTTTCCATTCCAGGTCCATTCTCACTAGTTCGCAGCCCTAGAGGAAATCAACAGTTGATTTATAACGGATTTGTGTTTGGTATTGATCGTGTTGGCGCTGACAGGTTCTTCTGGAAATGTTCAGACTACCACAAGAGTAAGTGCCGGGCAAGGTTGGTCACAGTGGGAACTGATGTGATTGTGAAATATTCAGAACATAACCATGAAGAACATTGGGAAAGGATTGAAAAGAGAAAGAAGGTAGAACAAGAAATTTATTGTCACACCACTCCCCAAGATAGCATTGGTGACACAGAAGTGTACTGGAAATAGTATGGAAAGATGGAATGGCAGCAGTATGTTTGAAAGGTGAAGAGTTGCAGAAATATGGTATTGCTTAAAACTGGGGATCTGAATTCTACTGGTCGGTGAGTCATGATATAATAATAACTTATTTGCTGCAAATGTGATGAATACTTGTTGAAGTTGTGTGAAATAACACTTAAATATGACTTTGTAGAGTAATTTCTAAATGCATTTGGTCCACAATATCAACAAACGTACACTGAAGTCTTCTATAAATCTTATTTTGCAAATTCGAGCTGCCTTTGGTTCTAAGCCATACCTGTTTTTCTTTTTGCTGGGGGAGGAAAAATTTCGGAGACAAAATTATTGGGTTCAGTTATTAAGCCAGAGCTACAGGCTGAACTTTCTAAACTTGTGTATATGCTTGCCCTCTGATGTGGCTGCAGTATTGGATCCTGACATGAAGGTCGATCGTGAATGGGCAAGGACAGTAACATCTGGCTAGCTAGACCCTCTTGCTGCCCTTAATAATTGTGAACCTGGCTGGGACCTGTCACTGCCAGTCTCCTCACTGTCTCAGTCTGTTCCATGATGCTAGTGACAGTTGTTAGTTCTTGTGGATGCCCACCTTGAGGCATGGGTGGACTTGAGAACCTGTGACATCCCCACATCAGGACTAATATATATATGTGTGTGTGTTACATTACCATCTATATGGCCATGAGTTTGTATTTTTACGTGGTGCTCGTAGCTGTAGGGTCTTACCGCTGCTTGGCAGCCCAATGAGTAGGGGAAAGGGGTCACACCCTTTCATCGCAAGTGTCCTAGCTTAGCACCTGAGTTGACCAGATCCCAAGCCCCAACTTGATTCACAAGAACAGCATGGTCCACCCTTCCACAAGTACTGAGACCCTCGCACTCAACACTAAGCATATGGTAAGGCTGGAGTACTGTCCAGACCCCCTAGTGTCTCTTCAGGACATCACCGGAGCATTAAAGCAGCTCTCAAATCCCACCATTCTTAGGGAAGGAGGTGTGTCCATATCTCCTCTAGCATGCTTGCAGAGTTAACCACTACCACCATGAGTCTGACCAATGATCTATCACCAGAGAACCTCTGGCGGGGTCAACTGATCGCCTGTGATACTACTTCATTCTCACGGTACTTGTGGGTTTCACAGAAACTGACTGCTCAACTGCAAATGGTGAGCAACTATTGGGTGAACAGAGGCAGCCCCATCCACCCCAGAGTACGGAACTCCCCTTCCACCATCACAGTCATACATACTAAAATGGAGTCAAGGTCAGTCCCACCTGACAAAGCCTTATGTCCATCACAGGCTGATTGTGCTCTGAGAATGGCTGAGGACACTTTAAAGCCTCACTGGGTATAAGCCATACACCCATTACAGGTGGGTTGCTCACCCAGCCATCTCACCTCCAACTGCATGTGCCAGCAGAGAATACGTATCCTGCGCACACATGCAGAGAGGAACAGCCACTCCATTGCCCTATCCTGGCTTCTACCACACAATCAGGAGTTGGAGGGTCAAGCCAAGCCCTGTCAGGCAATTTAAAACTCCTTGGACCCTTTCAGGCCGGGCCCCCACATCTGTAGACTATCACATCCTCACCCCGTGATAAGCGTTAAACTCAGCGAGCAGGCAGGTCGCCAACAGACAGTGAGGCAGCTGAACTGTTGTCAATCCTGCCATTACCATACACTGAAATTTCTTTACATGTCTTGGGCCCCAATGGCGTGAATGCCAAGCAGTTTATAACACCCTTCCAAGTGGTCAGGCCTATGGTACCCACCATCTATTCTGTCCTAGCCATCATGGCAAATACCACTTTCCCGGTCATGAGGAAACTGGGTCCAATATGGTATAGGTGGCAGAGCCCAATCTGCTTAAACCCAGGAGTGGTGGGTGCCAAATCACCACTCGAGGAGCCTTGGGTCGCCATGGGTGGAGAGAGAGGCTATATATAACACTTCATCCACCTTTTATAGGGCCATGCATGGGTTACCAGGCTTGGATAACTATGGCATGATACTGCCACGACACTTCAAGCACCCAGATGCCTTCTCGCCCGTGGAGAACTCACCAGAGGAGTCCGTGTTCCATATCCCCCACATCAGACTGGCTGAACGTGTTCTCTCATAAATGTTCCTACATCTAGGGCTTGAGACATGCTTATAGGTCTACATTCAGAGGCACATGATAGGTGATGGACACGGGCCTGATGTTCCAGTACACTGATAGTTCTAGTGTGCGCCTAGCACGGATCCTGCATGCCACCAGTACCAGGACACGAAGGCAAGAAGCCATACCCTCCCAATCCACACCAAGGGTCTCAAACTGGGCACTGGGACATGACTCTCATGGATCCTGCACTCCACCAACATCAGGATGTGTAAAGCACAGATCCGGCACACTGGTGAAACCAGGACACAAGGACATGATCCAGCACAACCCCCACTTCACAGCAGAATGCATGTACAATCCAGCACACCACTGGTTCTAGGATGCACCTGAGCACAAATCTAGTACGTCACCAGCATCCAGGTGCGAAGGAATGACTCGAGCCCTCTATTGTTGCCTGCCCTTCTATGGGACGAACCAAGACTCCTTCTCATTCTCTGTTCCTCGCAGTGATGTCCCTGGGCACTCCCAGAGTTCGAACAGGGAAACTAACTACAGAATGACTCCATCCTAAAATAGCGAGAGCTCAAGGTTTGTTAGTTATTTTGCCTGTGGCCATACTAACTCCCAGTTGCCTATTCACCCTATGTCCCGTATCCTGAGATGTCCAAAACTAGCACAACAATACTCCTCTTGATTCACTGCCAACAACTCTTGGTTTCAAATTTAGAACTTGCAGAATAAATGTACGTATGTTAGCAAAAACCAAAGATGAAGGTGGCAGTTAAAGAAATGATCTTGCAAGAGACTTGCTGCTCCTGAAATACCCTGCAGTTGGGGGTGGCACTTTGAGGTTGATGTGTCGCATTTGGCTGGCCAGTCACGGGGTTACCTCTGTTCATTCCGTTCATGCCTACTCAGTGATTTGGTCCATTTTCACATTGCCATATATAGATTAAAGAAAGAGGAAATACTTTATTCACACATCAATAGAAAAGTAAGTCATTGTAGCAGTAAATGTGGTCACATACTTACATCACTGGCCCAAAGTTTTTCAAATGAATTTTTTTGGAGTCAATTTTCCTTCACTTCTGTCATTGTATGTATGTAATATTAAAAGTGTAATTGTTAATTTATTTACTTCTTTATCGTTAAACCTAAGAAATTTCCTGTTGAACTAACACGAGGAAAAATGTTTTTGTATGCACACAAACCATTGTTCTCATTAATATAAAAATCGCATATTTATGGATATTTATATCATGAAATTTTTAAAAATATCAAGTTTGCATTCAGTTGATATAATAATTTACTACGGCATGGGAATTATGTTTAGGTTTCCCTTGGGGAAAGGGGAGAAAAACTGGCAATTTTACATTGGATTTTTTAGTAGGTGCCAATTTGTTGGTTTTTCTGTGTTAGCTTTGGTAGTGATAGTAGTTGATCCAGAAATATTCATGACATTTTGTGATGTTCTGCAAATTAATACGGACATAATCCATAGTTAATAATGATAGAAAGTGGTCAACGTGTGTGTCCCCCCGCACCTTGAATCCAAGGAGACACTGTGAGTACGGCCTGTCCTGGAAGTGTGAGTCATATGTAACTAACCCAAGGAAGTGACCATGCCAGAGTGGTGTCAGGACTTGTGTGATACGCAGTAGCTGGCCATACAGCTATGGTTACGGCATTTACTATCGGATTGGCAAGGAATCGATTTTGCAGTCACCTTGGGAGCTCTCCCACGATTGGCCTATATAAGCAGGGAAGCATGCCAGGGTCATAAGCAGTCTTCCTGGTTTATTTGAAGACAATAGTTCTCCTCCGTTCATCTGGTGACAGATGCAGTTGGCTGGTCTCTCGAAATGACCACGTGAGGGGTTCGGCAGATGATCTCGAGAGGCAACAGTGAACATAAACCTCTCCTAGTGTGTAAGGTTATGGTGGTAAGCGTACCCCAGGTTACAGGGTGAGGGGCCAGTGTACCGTGGGGCTGGTGGCTAGGATCAGCTAGTTTCACTGCATTCATGGTACTAGTCATTGAAACTTTGCAATCCTTACCCATGCTACGCCAAGATGCTGCCGGCTATACCGACAAGTTTGCCAGGCACATCTCTAGCCTGATACCAGAAAGGAGGAACCTGACTGGAGACGCACCTACCTTGAAGAGCAGTGGCAGTGTGCGCAGGTAAGTCGGCCGCTGCTTTGTCAGAGCATGCAGGCTGGGTTCCACCCTTCATCGCCACTGCGGTACAGCTATGTGCGACTGGTGCTAGATTCTGACTACACCACGACTGCCCCAATGTAACATCCCTGGACTTAGAAACCACCATGGACTGCCCGTGAGAGTCCTTCCCCAATAGAAGGGCTCGCAATGGCCATCCTCCCAGCAATCAGAATGATCCGAGGGGAAAGATAGAGGGCTCAGCAGAAAACACCTAATTTAATATGTTAATTTTGTTACTTTGCAGTGTTTTATTCAATTTCTTTTTTAACTTCATTTTACTCTTGCAATGAATGTCAATGTTTAAAGTTAATTCTTTTTTTGTTTTTAAGGTTTATTATTTAAGTATTTCTTCTGGACTGCCTTCTATGTTACAAACAAAATTTCAGTGCCATAATGTTTTGGAAAAATGTTATTTCTTTAAGCATTGATGTTTAGTTGCTGAAAATATTGTACTGTTTTTCAAGTGTGGAACTTTGCAACAGTTTTCGTGGAGGAAAGAAAGTGTGTCGTGTTGCAGCGCTATGGAATAGTGTTTTAAACTGTTGTTACTACAACAATTTCTTGAATTTGAATGTGCTCTTTTTTACACTTAAGAAAATTTACCAGAATATGGCAAAAAAAATTTGAGATTGTATTTTAATTTGTTTGATTAAATTACTGAAATAGTGCTTTTTATATTGAATTATATGCATAATATTTTTTCATTACAAAATTAGTTTAGAATACAGAAACTAAAAATTTGGTGAGTAATAATAGTTTAAACAACAAGATATGCTTCAGAATATGTTTACAATAAAACATTGTTGGAAAGTTTTACATGTTCACTTGCTATCCCTGAACATTCAGCAGCACTGGTGGGAGAGGTCTCATTAGTTTAAGAACAGTGGAAGTATACTGTAGTTATGCTTTTGAATACACCACTGTGTAATTTTAAGCCATAAACTGCTGTTTGTTTTCTCCAGGCATACCCAAGTTCGTCCTAAGCGCCCAGGGCAAGTGCCAACTAGTGTACGAGGGCTTCTTATATTGCCTGGACCACGCGGTCAAGAGCCGCGCATTCTGGAGGTGCACGGACTTCAGCAAGCACCGGTGCCAGGCACGGGTGGTGACGGTGGCCGGGGAGGTAACCAAGCGGCCTCGGGTGAGTCACACCCACGGGTCTCACGACGACAAGATAGAGAAGAGACTTCTCTGGGAGCAGATGAAGGATGCGTTTATGATGGAGAAGTTGACCTAGACCTGAGGGACTCACTTGGTTGCGAGTTGGAGGGCTCAAATGTTCCTGCACTTCCTGTGATGACTCACATGTGCGAATCCAAAGTTTAAATAGTATAATTCTGTGAAACCAACATCACCTGGTTGCAGTGTCTGCCTTGTGTGTATGAACAGGGCTTCCAGAACTAGACAAAATCACCTCATAACGATTATCTGTCTGACGGTGCTGAAGTACTAAAGATAAGTTGAAAACTAATTCTGACATTATTTGGTATTGTTAAGGAAAGAGTGTGCCAAAAGAATCTGCTTCCTCTCTAACCTCTTTACAGGAAAACGGATATTATTAATTTTCTATCCATTTGTTGTTTATTTAACTATGAAAGGAGTCTCCACTGATTTATGTACATTTGAATACTAAATTGTGTGTACTTCTTTAGGATGTTAACTGGGGCTGTGACATAGCATTTTAGAACTTCAACACATCAAAAATATGCTATGTTTTTCAGTGGAATGCACAATAGAATTTGGGTTCCATGCTTGGTATAAGTTTTGTTGACCCGACTCTTTTATATAAAATTGTTTTATACTCAGTGTAAAAATGGCTAGGTCTGACCCTGCCATATTGTTGTATATTTTATGGACTTTTCATGAGTGTACTGTAAGTAATGTAAATAGCTTAATTTAGTTGGCAAAGGTTACAACTATGTGGCAGGAAGAGTAATTTATCTGCTTTCTTCCAATAGTGTGTTAGTGGTTGCATTGATAAATTTTTAGTCTTGGCTATTATATTTTGAAAATAACATCCTTTTTGAAATTTCTGTTCAATATTGTATCATACACAATGTATTATTATATGAAGAAGTGTGTGTGCTTACATAGCAATTGTTATTACATCCCTCTACTGCCACTGTGTTTAAAATTAAGTTCTTAATAAAATATAAGCCATAAACAAAATAAATTTGATATGCTAGTTACAGTAGTTCAGCAAGTAGCTGAATATAACCCCAAAAATCACACCCAGAAACTGTCTGGAGGCTGTGATCTGCTTACTAGCAACTTTTGTCATGTTTATGAACTCATAGTTTGTATCCATGCTGCATTCACTTTCCACACTTTCTTGCTGTGTAAATTGTGAAAACTATGCAATTCTGGTCCATGTACACTCATTTGCAAAAAAAAAAAATCACCATGAACAAATCACATGAGTACAACGAATGTTGCCACACAGTATCATCAAAATCCGACATGTATCCCATTTGCGTTTAATGTGGTTTACTTGCACGGATAGTCCTTATGTCCCTCCAAAATTTATAGCTGCAAGACACCAAATAAGGCCTTAGTGGCAGTGTGAGCCACAGAGTCAAATTCAGTGAACATGCAGCAGTGCATTTGATAAGCCTTTCTCCAGCTGGATGAGTTTGAGAGAGGCTGCATCGTAGGCCTTCGAGAGGCACGTTGGACGTTTCTGCCCATTGCTCGTTACTTAAACAGTTTTGCTTACACTGGGAGTCGTGTTGGACGCAGTAGGAACAGGAAGGTGCACACACCCGTTGAGAAGGCTTTGGTCCACCCCGGCAGGGAGGATCATTTCATCATGTGACAGGCTGTAAGCAAGCCATGGGTGTCGCTGCGTACACCATCTAGGGACATTTCATGGCAGCTGGCGACCAGTACCATATACAGGCGGCTAGCAGAGCAGGATCTGTCAACATGTCATCCCTTACGATGTCTACCATTATGACCTGAGCATCGCTGAGTACGTGTGACCTTCTGCTGAGAACGAGCAGCATGGCAGCTTGCGGATTGGTGATGAATGGTGTTCAGCAATGAATCACGGTTCTGTCTGGATACAGGTGACAGCCGAATTTGAGTCTGGAGATGTGCTGGCCAGCGCCGTGATCCATGTTTCATTGTAGGGTGGCATACAGCCCCATCAAGAGGTGTCATGTTATGGGGTGCCATTTGCTACGATTCCTGCATCCCATTTTCCAGCAGGATAATGTCTGGCCTCACGTAACACAGGTACCTCTAGCATGCCTTTGCAATGTCAACATGCTTCCTTCAGCAAGATCCCCAGACATCTTGCCTATTGATCACGTTTGGGACAAGATTGGACAGCAACTTTGGCCAGCAGCAATTACTGTAGATTTGGGCCTGTGTGCCTCCATACCCAACCATGCTACCACCTGTCTCCATGCTATAAGTGATCCATCATACTAAGTACTTGCTGCAAGTGCTGGTCCCCTGCAATACATGCTTGGTGTCGTACAATATTTTGATGTTTTCTGTATACATACTAGCATGTCCTGTGCTTGTACCCATTTATGTGCTCCTGCGGTGGCACTTTCAGGGTGATCAATTTATTTTTGCAAATGAGTGTAGATTATGTTCAAGTGCCCACAGCCTCTTGTGGTGTGCTGTGCAGTTTAAAAATTGTACACAATTTGGTTTTTATAAATAGGTACTGTATGTTCAGTTTTTTTGTTGATTTAAGCATGTTGCGTATACTGAGAATTTCTTGTGTGANCTTGTGTTAATTGTGCATTTGTTTGTACAGGATGAGTATAAAAGAATACCCCAACTTTGAAGGTGTATAATATCAAAACCTAACAACCTTGGTTGACCAAGCAAATGAACCGTGGAACTGTGAATTTTGTTTACCGTATCTTCATAAATGTTCAATGTGACCACCACGAGCGGCCCAAACGACATCTACGCGCTNGACCAAGCAAATGAACCGTGGAACTGTGAATTTTGTTTACCGTATCTTCATAAATGTTCAATGTGACCACCACGAGTGGCCCAAACGACATCTACGCGCTAATCAAACTCGTTCCACACTCTTGTCAGCATGTCCGGTGTTACGGTTTGGATGGCGTCCGTAATTCTTGTTTTGAGGTCATCAATGTTAGCAGGCAATGGTGGACGAAACACTTGATCCTTTATGTACCCCCATAGAAAAAAATTGCACGGGGTAAGATCCAAGCTTCTTGGAGGCCAGTAATGAAGAGTCTGAACACCAGCTGCTCCTCGAACAATCCAGCGTTGTGGCAACGTCTAGTTCAGGTATACGCGAACAGCTAGGTGCCAATAGGGTGGCGCACCATCCTGCTGGAAAATCAAGTCCCCCGCCGCCTAATCTAACTGAGGAAACAACCACTCTGTAAGCATTTACAAATAAGGGATTCCAGTAACAGTGGGCTCGTGAAAAAACAAANTAACTGAGGAAACAACCACTCTGTAAGCATTTACAAATAAGGGATTCCAGTAACAGTGGGCTCGTGAAAAAACAAAGGGCTGAAAACAGTGTCTTTGGATACAGCGCAAAACACGTTCACTTTGGGGGAAACACGCTCGTGTTTGGCGGTTTCATGTGGAGGCTCCTGACCCCATATCCGCACGTGCCAATTCACCTTACCATTTGTATGGAACGTCGCTTCATCGCTAATAACCAGCTTAGACATGAAGGCATCGTCTACCTCGTTCTGGGCAAGAACGAATGTGCAGAAATCACATCTCAGTCCTTTATCACTTTCGGTAAGAGCGTGTACAAGCTGTAACCTGTATGATTTGTACAGCAATCACTTTCGCAACTCTGTCCATACCGTCGATTGAGGGATTTGCATTTCCCGGCTTACTTGTCGTGTTGATTTTCTCAGACAGCGAACGAACGCTTGTCGAATTTCCCATTGCACATTCTCTCCAGACACATGCGACTGCCCGGAATTTTTGCCTTTGCAAAGGCACCCTGTGTCACGGAACTGACGAACCCAACGTACGATACTACACCTATCGGGAGGACGACGTCCGTATTTGCGACGGAATTCACGTTGAACACTTGTAACCGATTCACATTTAGCGAACTGAATAACACAGAACGCCTTCTGTTGTTCCGTCGCCATAGTGATGCAGGCTAACACACAACACACGCTCATAGTGCGACGACAGATGCTCCCAGTGTCATCTCTCGGCACATAAAGTANATGCAGGCTAACACACAACACACGCTCATAGTGCGACGACAGATGCTCCCAGTGTCATCTCTCGGCACATAAAGTGAACATCAGACTGTCCCCTTCACATTGACGTGTCAAATGCGAGCTCGCTTCCTTCTCATCACCTCAAACCAAGTGTTACGAACGCCATCCAAACTAACACCGGACATGCTGACGAGAGTGTGGAACGAGTTTGATTATCGCGTAGATGTCGTTCGGGCCGCTCATGGTGGTCACATTGANATGCAGGCTAACACACAACACACGCTCATAGTGCGACGACAGATGCTCCCAGTGTCATCTCTCGGCACATAAAGTAAACATCAGACCGTCCCCTTCACATTGACGTGTCAAATGCGAGCTCGCTTCCTTCTCATCACCTCAAACCAAGTGTTACGAACGCCATCCAAACTAACACCGGACATGCTGACGAGAGAGTGGAACGAGTTTGATTATCGCGTAGATGTCGTTCGGGCCGCTCATGGTGGTCACATTGAACATTTAGGAAGATATGTTAAACAAAATTCACAGTTCTACGGTTCATTTGATTGGTCAATCAAGGTTGTAGGTTGTTTGGTTTTGATATTATAGACCTTCAAAGTTGAGGTATTCTTTTATACTCATCCTGTACATTATTTATTTGCACCTAAATGCAGATTTAGTCAGCGAATAAGATTCAGTGTTTTATTTATTTAATTTATGTTTTTCTATTTTCTACCTAGTTTCCATATTTGTTTAAACATTTGTTATAACGTTCTACAAGCTTTTTTTTGTATGTCGTAAGTCCTAGACATCTGCCGCCTGTGAGGATAACCAGTCTGTAACTGCTTCTTTCACGTCTCGTCACCAGTGAGAATCTTGTCTAAAAACTGATCACCTTCCTTATGATATCGGTCCAAAACATCAAGAGTAGAAGCCATTCTTTTCATTTGGTGTTCCTCCGTAAGCAGCCTGGTAACCCAACGTGCACACAATTTGTGAAATTGCAAATTTTCAGAGACTCTTTGTGCAAAGTTGTTCTACCCACATTCGGAAATTCCAATGCTAAAGTTGCAACTGTGAATTGCCGGTCTTCACGCATATTTTCGTCCATGGCTTTGACCAAATCTTCTGTGATCACTGATGGTCAGCCTGATCGCGGTTCATCACGGACATTTTCCTGTCTGACCTTGAGCTCTCCCGCACTTTGCTGTCACTCATCGCATTGGGGCCATACACTTGACTTATCTGTCGATGAACTTCCGCTGCTGAAACGTTCCTTGCTGTCTAAAAACAGAATCACTGACTGTATTTCACAGTCGGCAGGCTGATAAATTGTTTTAAACATTTTGAACTGACACTGTAACAATACCAATGAAAATGGCGTCGTTTGATGAGCAAGGCATGCCGGGAGTCGGTGCGCATGCGCGTTACAATGTTTGCGTGACATTCAATTAGCTACGGCGATTCTGAGCTTACTTTCCGAATAACCCTCATACATTTGTGTGTTGAATTAATGTCATAGTGGTTACACTACTTGCCTCCCACCTATGAGAACTGGGTTTGATTCCTGGCGGGGTTGCGCCCAGATTTTGGTATGTGGTAATCATGCCAGATGCTGCTGCTCTATGGGTTTTCTCAGGGATCTCCAGTTTCCCCTGCCCTTGCATTCTGGTGCTGCTCCATACTTACCTCATTTCACATTCATTTGCTCTCAAAGACTTCAATGCTAATAGCTGCCCAAATCTGTCCACTCCACTTTATGTCATAGTTGAAATCTGCTTCAAAAACTGCAAATAGAACATCGTATTGTTACAAGATGTCTGAGGGACATATTAAAGTTTGTGAGGGATGGAAGTCCTAATAAAGATAAAAGATCTAAATTTGATTTTAATTTATTCTCACAACTTTTATGAACAACATTAAATCATCAACCTCAACTGTTACTCTTGTTATTCTCAGCGAGCCCAATTTTTAATGTCTATTTCAATTCTAATTTAAGTCAGTCTCATTATCTCTATATTGGTTGTAGTCCTTTAACTAACACTCATTATTTATATATGTTCAGTCTGTTTATTGCCATAGTTCCAAATGTCTTGCCTCACACATCCAGTTCAGTAGTCCCGCCCACCAGTATCACTCTTCATTGCACCGATGCTCGCAGTCTGTAAATTTTACTCTCACTGGTCCCTTTTGCCACCACTTGGTGGGACTGCGCTGGCTGAGCGGTTATAATGCTCGCCTCCCACCAAGGCGAACCGGGTTCAATCCCTGGCCGGTTCACACCGGATTTTTGAAGTGGGAATTTTGCCGGACGATGCTGCTGGTCAGCAGGTTTATTTTTTTGAATCTCCCGTTTCCCTCGTCTTTTCATTCTGGCGCTGCTACATACCCGGTCACTTCACCCTCATCGGCTCTCAAGACCTTGATGTTAAGAGCCTATCAAATCTCTTCACGTGATGCTCTGCTGGCTCATTGTTTCGCTGGTCTTTGCACACTTGTCGATTAGGGTTGTACAATCCTTCAAACTATCAGCTCATAAGCTCGCCGCAGCTTAAATAGTCTCGTTTGCCCAATCTGGAAGATTCCCCCATAGCCAGAGTTATGCTGTGAGGGGCTAAGGCATTGAACCAGAACATTCGTTTAGATAAATGCAGAAATTCAGTTCACTTAAGGTTAGGAGGAAGCAAGATGTGATAGGCTTATTGCGGCGTGGCGCGGAGATATGAATAGCAGCAAGCCTTTGCTATAAAAAAAATGTGCTGCTTAGATTGCTCACTCGACCACCAAACATACAACAGTATTTACATCCTTACAATTAAGTGTTAAAAGTTTTTAAAAATTAATATTATAAAAAAAATGAATTCCTTTAAGTGCAGGTCACAAACTTATGTAAGGTTTGATTTGTGTTAATTAATGATCAAATCTTACCTTTTATTTAACCTGTTTGTACAAAATAATTTAACCTCTCAATCAAAACAAACTTAGCAAAAAAATTTTCAGATGGTTTGAAATAAATACACTGTGCCAACATAATGTTCACCAACATCCCAGTAAAAGAATTTTTAACCTGTAGATATCTCACATTGAAACCAACTTCAAGAAATCTACAACCATAATTCAACCACAGTGATTTCACACTGGAACCTCATCAGACTGCTGGTTGTGCTAGAATCAAGATTCTGTGACTCTGTTAAGAACAGTCATAATACAGCTGAGAATCAGGACGGTAGCTAACTAACTTGTATGGGCGGTAGTTACATAAAGTTACTAGTTTGGTTTTTTTACTACATTTAGTTCATGAAAATCTAGTTATTAGATCCTGAGTTATATCTAATTTTTGATATTAACATATATGTAAAACATACCCTGACTATATACACTTGATTTTCTTTCAGTTATTTACTCTTTTTATAATAAGAAAGAAAAGGAAAATACTTAGTTTGAAATGCTCAATATAGAAATTGGTATTGAAAGAAGGGAATTATCTTAAACATTTCATGCAGTGATCATTTTTAAGCTGGTGGTTCTTGCAAACGTCAAATAAATGGGTGTGAACTATGTTAAGGGCAGTGCTCTCCAGTTCAGCTGATGCTTGAGAGTGAGGCAGAGGGAGGGGAAAAAAAAACTTAACTGCATACTCTCTCTCAGCAGCACATGCTTGCTTCTTCCCCTTACATGCCTGGTGAGAGGGGAATCAGTAGAGTAAATAAAACTAACTGTGATCTCGGTGCTTGACGATGCACAGCACTACAGAGCTACCAAGTGTTCCGCTGAGTCTGATCTATGACAAGGTCATGGCAGTCTCAGAGAATGTGACTGCACTCCACTATGGCACTGTGCTGTTCTTACATGTTTCCAACTCTAGTATAACAGAAATTTTGCCAAAAGTATACAGTAATGTTTGTAAAAAATGCAACACCAAGAAACAGTGAACTTTATACCAGATTAGGTACATGACAATACACAATTGATTAGGATTACAGCACTGTACATGATCTCTGTCCTTGAGAACTCAGTATCGTGTGAAGCCCCCATTTGCTGCAATCAGAGCCCCAAATGTCACGGCATCCCTCCACGCGGTTTGTACGAGAGTCCACAAAACATCAACAGTGGTTGCTGGAGGTCCGTAACGAACAAGTCGCAGACATGTCGGGCGAACGTGCAGGTCAGGAAAGCAGCGGTACCTGTCGTGTATTGAAGGCTTGCACATTCCTCGCCACATATGGCCGGGCATTGTCCTGATGAAATATGGCATGTGGAGTCACCTGAAGGAGCTGCAGTACCTCGGGCTCTAACACCTCCCTGTTGTAGTGGTTGCTGTTCAGATTGCCCTCAATACGTAGGAGTCGAGATCGCATGTTGTATCCAATGGCACTCCAAACCATCACACTTGGCGTTTGTCCATTATGCTGCTCCATAATGCAGGCTGTCAGATTGCTGTCACCACAGTAGCATCTAACACGTATGCTGCCATCACTGTAGGACATTTTTCAATTTTTTTTGTTAAGGGGATGATTTCTCCCGGGAGGCATCCAAAGATTAAAATAAAATAACATTTCAGTAAAACAAATATTATACATTCACTCTAGAAATGATTGAGCACGGGTGCAGTTTAATTAGGATTAGGNCCGCTGACAGAACAAACATGCTATCGGTGAAGCCTGGGAATGATCAAAGGTCGGGACAAAGCACTGTGACTGGATCGACATAGGGTGTTCATTCTGCAACTGTCTTGCACATCTGCAACATTGCTACTACAGGGTGCTATAACATCACTGTAACGTTCACTCATGCTAGCAAGTACTCCAAATTATTGTAAAATAAAAATTTGTAGAATTTAAATTAAATTGTATTTTCAACATAACATATATAACATTACAATAATGTTTTCAAAATATCACACATTAAAAATTACATAAAATCATAAATGCTGAATATTTTATTACTCTTTAGCCAAAGCATAGTTTTATTTTATAAATTACTAGAAATACAACAATTATCAATGGCCATAAAACTGAATGGTGAGGGGTTTTTTTTTTTCTGTTTGCTTCTGCAGTGCACACTGCTGACGAGACATTTCTTATACTGTAGATTGGCATACCTGCTGCACAACTTTTACGTAACATAATCTAGGAAAGATGCACCAAAGTTAACTTGCAAGCAAGAGTCATCACATGGCCGTGGACATCAAGTTAGCCAGGAAAGATGCAGCCTAAGTGGAAAGGCCAACACCTCTGCAACTCAACAATAAATTAACGATGGCATTACTCTCCACTGCTCAAGGGCTGGGCACTTCACTGTGGCATCAGACGATGAAGGAGCCAAAGCCAAATTTTCTTTTCACCGGCTCCCAATAGTAACGATCCCAATTCTCTCTGGTCACATCCAACTCACTGCAATCAAAAATTATTTCAAGTATTTCATTTGGAATGCCACGCATACATCACTATGAGTTACTCAACTACCAAATATTTAAGAGCTGTTATGGAATGCCANTTCATTTGGAATGCCACGCATACATCACTATGAGTTACTCAACTACCAAATATTTAAGAGCTGTTATGGAATGCCAAACTTAAGCCACAAAGAAAAATAATACACAATCGTGCTGGATGGTTTGTTAACATTTAACATAAAAGGTTGTATGCCTCTTTCTTTTCTTTAACTGCATTGAAACCGACTGATAACTTAATACATTAAAAAATGTGTGTCAAGACATGGAATAGTTAAGACGTGTGTGTGAAACATGATGCAAGGAAAGGAACACCGTGCAAACAGATGGGATTTTTAAAATGGTTTGCTCCNAACATGATGCAAGGAAAGGAACACCGTGCAAACAGATGGGATTTTTAAAATGGTTTGCTCCATTATGTAAAGGGTCACTGTTCAATAAACCAACTATCAAATCAAATCAAAATATCTCTGCATCAGAGGTAAAGGGCACTATGTCGTAACCATGGAACTTTGCATGAGTGCGCTTGACCACGATACAGTGATGGTACATAAAGCCCTTTCCTACTGGCTAAATCACTATTATCCTGTGTAGGAGGCAGTGCAGTGCACCCCAGAAAACAGAGTGAAAAATACAACAAGACTGTCTAGTTTTAAAACTTACCAAGTTCTTAACATTTTTTTGGAGGAACAAAAAAAGTTTAACCAGACTGTTGACAGTGTTCATTGTCTCCCATCATCTTGCAACGACCTGAATTTAGACGCTTGGTTCAGCATAGCCAACTGATGCATATTGTTACTAGGTGACAAAGACAATGTGAAAACCTCAGTTTCCATTGATTTATGGGTATTTAATCACAGGTCACTCAAACAAGAATGAAGCAGACAAAGTATGGTTGGAATTATATTCATGCCCTTCCACCATACTGCCGTGTTGTACAACTCCCTGTCTGATAATGCTGGCCTAGACAGCAAAACGTAGCAATCGTGCAACCCCGTGGGAAATGCGTCGTCCTCCTGTGTGTGTGTGCGCCTGTCGACAAGTCCTTTTATATATTTTTAGTAAAATATTTGTGTATTATAAAGTAACTATTGTTGCAAGATGCTAGCGGGGCGTAACGAACTTCGTGACGGGTGGATGTCTTAATAAAAATATAAGAACAAAATTTAATTTTTTTAATAATTTATTTACATATGTAGTTATTTACAACAATAAACTAACTCCACAATTACTGATGTTATTCTCAGTGAGTGCGATATTTAATGTCTAATTCAATTGTAAGAAAGTCCTTAAGGATGTGTCTATATTGGTTGGGCACTTATTTCACACAAATTTACACATATTCAATTTGTCTATTGCCATCATTCCAAATGTTCTGTCATTCGTGCATCCAGGTCAGTTTCACCACTGCACCGATGCTCAGAGTCCCCAAACTGCACTCTTGCTGGGCACTAATGCAGCCAATCGTCACTTTGCTGGCACTTAAGGTTGCACAATCCTCCGCCAAACTCTATACTGTCGACTTAGAGGTCCAACGCAGCTTAAGTAGTCTTGCTGGTCCAACACAGCTTAAGTAGTCTTGCTGGCCTAACACAGCTTAAGTAGTCTCGCTACCCTGATGCAGCTTAAGTAGTCTCACTGGCCCGATCTAGAAGGTTCTCCACATCCAAGTCTCACAGAGAGGGGCAAGGGCGACAAACTGAACATTCTTTCGACTATAACACCGGAAATTCAACCCGCTCAAGGTTGGGAGTGCGCATGTCTTGACAGGCTTATCTGGCATACTCAACGGTTATCTCTGTGCACTCCTTGGGTTACCGCTGGCCTGATGTTGACACACTCCTCCGTTCGCAGGAAATAATTTAACATAACATATATATATATATATATTGTATGTAACATTTATTATGAAATTGGTACGTACATAAATTTTTATTACTTGTTTTCATTTCAATTTCTGTTGCAGTAAGAGCTTGTTAAGAAAAAGGACGAATTTTAGAAACCGTAAGGCAAAGCATCTGAGGCATACTCAGGCAAGTGGTTCCAGGAGAGAAAAAACCCTAGCTGTATTATTTGGCCAAATACCTGTTCTTTTTGTTTGTCCCTTTTCACAAGTTGAAGAAAGTAGAGTATTTACAGGAAAATACATTTTGTGTGTGTCCATCTACATAAAGATACAACTTTCTCGCAGNCCCAAACTGCACTCTTGCTGGGCACTAATGCAGCCAATCGTCACTTTGCTGGCACTTAAGGTTGCACAATCCTCCACCAAACTCTATACTGTCGACTTAGAGGTCCAACGCAGCTTAAGTAGTCTTGCTGGTCCAACACNAATGCAGCCAATCGTCACTTTGCTGGCACTTAAGGTTGCACAATCCTCCACCAAACTCTATACTGTCGACTTAGAGGTCCAACGCAGCTTAAGTAGTCTTGCTGGTCCAACACAGCTTAAGTAGTCTTGCTGGCCTAACACAGCTTAAGTAGTCTCGCTACCCTGATGCAGCTTAAGTAGTCTCACTGGCCCGATCTAGAAGGTTCTCCACATCCAAGTCTCACAGAGAGGGGCAAGGGCGACAAACTGAACATTCTTTCGACTATAACACCGGAAATTCAACCCGCTCAAGGTTGGGAGTGCGCATGTCTTGACAGGCTTATCTGGCATACTCAACGGTTATCTCTGTGCACTCCTGATGTTGACACACTCCTCCGTTCGCAGAAAATAATTTAACATAACATATATATATATCGTATGTAACATTTATTATGAAATTGGTACGTACATAAATTTTTATTACTTGTTTTCATTTCAATTTCTGTTGCAGTAAGAGCTTGTTAAGAAAAATGGACGAATTTTAGAAACCGTAAGGCAAAGCATCTGAGGCATACTCAGGCAAGTGGTTCCAGGAGAGAAAAAACCCTAGCTGTATTATTTGGCCAAATACCTGTTCTTTTTGTTTGTCCCTTTTCACAAATTGAAGAAAGTAGAGTATTTACAGGAAAATACATTTTGTGTGTGTCCATCTACATAAAGATACAACTTTCTCGCAGNTTGAAGAAAGTAGAGTATTTACAGGAAAATACATTTTGTGTGTGTCCATCTACATAAAGATACAACTTTCTCGCAGAGAGTATTCAAAATTATTTTATACGATTACTGTTATTAGCAGCTACCTGATTGCCTGCAATCTGCCATCTCCTTCCCAGTCTAAAGATCAATAACATTATCTACATATATAAAAAGAATTGATAACATTTGTTTTGTATTTCAAGGCAAGGAAAAGGCATTGTGATTCAGAGCCAGAAAATCCAGATTTACATTTTATGAAAAGTATTTTACCNGTTTTGTATTTCAAGGCAAGGAAAAGGCATTGTGATTCAGAGCCAGAAAATCCAGATTTACATTTTATGAAAAGTATTTTACCTAACATTGCAAAATACCTGAAAACATTAGCATTTTGTGTTATGGTAGGTGCATACAAAGATAAACCGAGAAATTATAGAAATTGCAGAGCAAGAGTGGGGCAAAATCAGACTTGTGATTCTGCTTATAATAATTAAGAAGGCATTTTACATGTACAATTACTTGTCATTCCTGCCTCCAATCACAAACTAAAGGCAGTAGGTTTACTGAAAATAAGTACCGTATTGTATAGCATATAAGTCACACATTTAATTTAGAAAATTTTATTGAAAACTAGTGGTGTGACCTATATGCAAGAAAAATGATTAAGGTGGTGGAAAAGAAATGGTATGAAATTCTAACCAAGGTTAACTTTACTTACAAACTAAACAGTACACATTTTGAAAATATTACTGAATAATTAGTTCTTCCATGTATTTACAGAAAAAATTGTGTTTACCGCTGTCAAAAGTGGAAACGNAAAATATTACTGAATAATTAGTTCTTCCATGTATTTACAGAAAAAATTGTGTTTACCGCTGTCAAAAGTGGAAACGTGTTGTTGCGAGTATGGTCTATAGCGTCACGTCCGCCATTGCAATAGTTTTTAAATGCACCATCACTTGCCCTATTGTTTGAAAGGTACTTAATTTTGTTTATAGCGCAAGTCTTGCTAATGAAGTCTTTCACTATAGTGATATGAACATTTGTAGACTCTTATTTTTAAAATGTTTAAACACGTCACATTGGAAGTGACATCCACCCATTTGCCATGCCCGAGCCTGTCTTTGTTAGTCTGTGTTGCGTGGCGTCACTTAGGTGACATGGTGGAGAGGAGGTGCATGTGGGTGTTGTCAGGGATAAGCAGAAGGGGTACGTTTGGAAATAGAGCTAGTAGTGGTCCGGAAGAGGAGGGGACGGAGGGGAATGGTACGTACTGTTGATTGCAGGAGGGGCGGCGAGATGCTATTAGCCTACTGCCGCTTGCAGCTTCTCCACGTGCCAGGCGTGTAAAAGGCCAGGATTACAATGACTTCAGGTTTCACATAACATGTAACGAGTAACACATTCACGCGTACGTAAAACATTGTCTTTTTGGATAGTACATTATGATACTCCACGTAACCTTTGTGTAGTGAATAAAAATGTTGGGGATAAGTTTTGTTGCTTTTCAGATTAAAAACTCTCAAAATTTGTGATATACACGAGTATTTGTATTTTAACATTGATGAGGCATAAACAGNGGGTATGTTGGATAAGTGCAAGGAGGGGACGGAGGGGAATGGTACGTACTGTTGATTGCAGGAGGGGCGGCGAGATGCTATTAGCCTACTGCCGCTTGCAGCTTCTCCACGTGCCAGGCGTGTAAAAGGCCAGGATTACAATGACTTCAGGTTTCACATAACATTTAACGAGTAACACATTCACGCGTACGTAAAACATTGTCTTTTTGGATAGTACATTATGATACTCCATGTAACCTTTGTGTAGTGAATAAAAATGTTGGGGATAAGTTTTGTTGCTTTTCAGATTAAAAACTCTCAAAATTTGTGATATACACGAGTATTTGTATTTTAACATTGATGAGGCATAAACAGGTTACAAANATTAAAAACTCTCAAAATTTGTGATATACACGAGTATTTGTATTTTAACATTGATGAGGCATAAACAGGTTACAAAAGTATGACTTTCGTAATTTATACAAACTTTCAAAAGTTAGATCATTATCATAACCTCAAGAATGAAATGACTTTGGGAGATTTAGCCACGTTTGTTTGTGTATATAGAATAAATTGTATGTAATGAACTTGATCGTGCAGTGAAAATTAAAATTTTGCTTAATGAATTAGGTTTACAAAAATTTCATATGTAACAGTAAACATTCTGTATCTTATTCAAGCATTTTATAATGCTTCAAGTGGGCACATAACCTTTGTGCACTGAACAAAAAAATCGGGGGATAAGTTTGTTGCTTTTCTAATTGAAAACTCTCAAAATTCATGTTGTACAGGCGTATTTGTGTTTTAATACTGATGTGGCAAGGACAGGTTACGAAAATAAGACGATGGTGATTTATTATACAAACTTTGAAAACAACTAGGGTATCATCATAACCTCAAGAACAAAATGTGTCTGGGAGATGTAAACACGTTTTTCGTGCTGTTGGAATAAATCTTATGTAATAAACATTCATCTGCAGAGGAAATTAAAATTTTATTTAATGAAATAAGGTTAGTATTAATTTCAAACTTAACGGTAAAAGTAGTGTGTTACGTGAATACAATTTTACACCTCTGAGAAACATGATTAATAAACTGCGGCAATATAAAGCACCCTCAATTTTTACGGATTAAAAAATTAATAATTTTAGTCGATCTTCTATTACACTTTCGTCCTCATTCCTGGGAGAAAATTATGTATGCGGTATATGAATTAAGAACGTGAGCAGAAGACATCGTGAAGATAAAAACGCATCCATGAAAAGAAAAAATAACACAACGTCCCAATTGTGATTGGCCAGCAAGATCAAGTGATGCAGTGTCACGTATCATGCAAAAGTTAGACATTGACAAGCTTTTCCATCACGTGGACGTTACGGCCTAAGGGGACAAGCATGATTACATCCAACAGTTGATAGACAATGCTACATTGTTTACGATAGTTTGCACATTTTTTGCATCTTATGTTGAGCAGATTTAAATCGTGAGCGAACTATATGTGTTACGGTTTATGTAAACCTTAGTTGTAGGTGGCCCAAATAAACAACCCTTTAGTGTAGTTCATTATATAAAAAATGCAACAATATTTGTGTGTTGAGTATTTCTCTTTTTGGTACGAACAGCAACACATTTATCGCATTTATTTCTTTTGATGAAGTTAAAATTGATTTTATTTCCATACAAACAAAATTTTACACTGAATCATCAAAATACTCTCTCGTAAGAAGAACCGCAAAACAATCACGTCTCACAAAAGATGTTAAACTGGAGTTGCCCGCACCACCAATAAAATAAACAGAACCCTAACTAGTATATTGTGTGGTCATAAAAAAATAAAACAAATTCAGAATGGCAACCNACCAATAAAATAAACAGAACCCTAACTAGTATATTGTGTGGTCATAAAAAAATAAAACAAATTCAGAATGGCAACCAACTATGTGGAGAAGGGGTGGCAGGTAGAGGGGCGAGAGACAGGAGGTGAAAGAGAATCTGGCAGAGGGGCAAGAGACCTGAGAAGAAAGTGAAGGGGGCAGAGGGAAGTAGGGAGGTAAGTTCAGTGATGTTCAGGCTGTGTGTGTGCGTGTGCGCATGAGAGAGAGAGAGAGAGAGAGAGAGAGAGAGAGAGAGAGNACCAATAAAATAAACAGAACCCTAACTAGTATATTGTGTGGTCATAAAAAAATAAAACAAATTCAGAATGGCAACGAACTATGTGGAGAAGGGGTGGCAGGTAGAGGGGCGAGAGACAGGAGGTGAAAGAGAATCTGGCAGAGGGGCAAGAGACCTGAGAAGAAAGTGAAGGGGGCAGAGGGAAGTAGGGAGGTAAGTTCAGTGATCTCCAGGCTGTGTGTGTGCGTGTGCGTATGAGAGAGAGAGAGAGAGAGAGAGAGAGAGAGAGAGAGAGAGAGAATGAGTGAAGTAACGCACTGATTGGTAGCCAACTAACTCCCTCACGCTTCTTTCACAACTTTGGAGGAAGGGAAGAAGAATAGAGGAGGAAGCAAGGTCTCGCCTGCTGGTGCTAGTCGTTACATAATGCCGCTGTCAGTGCCTCAATTTTTTTGTATTAACTTGTTGCTGCATACGCTTAGTTTACGGCATTCGTTAAACACAGGATGTACAAGGGAAAATACAGCAACAAAAAAATAATGAGCAGAGTACATTTTGTCATAACAATAACTCGCTATAGCGATAATTTACTTTGCCATTGTTATAATGTGGTTCCATTGTAATATAGTTGGGTACAACCCTTCCAGACCTGCAAGGAAAAAAATTGCTTGTATGAATATAAATTACATAGGCAAACTGTTTAAACTTCATTCAAAAACAATATTGCCATGAAGGATAGTGAAACTTACCCATATTTACACATCGTCGTCGGAAGAATCAGAATGGCCACTTCCACCATGGCTGCTGCTTGTCGAAACATCGCCATCACTCTGCCACATGTCGTCGTCTTCTATTCCATCAAGCAAATTTGATATTCCAGTCTTCTTAAAACTATCAGAGATGAGGGACCAACTCGTTACAACCCACTAGCATATTTGTTCCGGTGACGGCAGTTTCACTCTTCCTGTTGCCGTATGCTCCCTGTCCGCACTGGCAATCCATTCATCATACAAACGGCACAGATTGTCTTTCAAAGGCTTCTGGATGCAACCATCTAATGGCTGCACAATCGACATAAGGCCACGTGGAATAACAACCATCTCAGTTTCTCCTTCATTTAACAGTTTCTTGACAGTCTCCGCCAGGTGCCCTCGGAAACTGTCCAAAACAAACAAAGCTGGTTGTTTAAGTAATGTTCCAGGCCAGTTATTCCACACACACTTCACCCAGTCCTTCATTAAAGTTTCGTCCATCTAGGCTTTATCTTGCACATGCNAGGCCAGTTATTCCACACACACTTCACCCAGTCCTTCATTAAAGTTTCGTCCATCTAGGCTTTATCTTGCACATGTACACCACACAGGAACTTTCCTTTTGGCAGAGTTTTTTGCTCGAAAATTACATACTGTGGCAATTTCCTCCCGTCTGCTGTTATTGCCAACATCACTGTACACCGTAATTGTTCGTTTCCGGTTGCTTCCATATTAAATTTGAGGATCCTTTTTTGCTATTGTAGAATTCCTTGGCATAAAAAAAAACCTAGCGTTGCATTTGTGACAACAAATATGCTATGGTTTTCCTCTTCTCAATCACAAACTTGTGGTAGTTTAATACCTTGTAAGTATAATCAGCACGCAGCTTCTCACAAACTGATGTTCTCCTTTGCATCAACAAATTATTGCGCCTCATAAAACACACGATCCAGCCAATCGAAGCTTTGAAGCAACTGTTATTGATTTTCTTCTCTCATGCGATTTGCCAAACCTTTACTTGCAGTATGTCCTAGGAAATCGTACATCCATTATTCTGTGTCTCAAGTACATATTCAAGCACACCTGCATCAATTTCTGGAAACTTGCCTTGTTTAGCACGTTTGTATTGCTAAGTTCAGTTTTCTGCTTCCTCCAGCCTCGCTCTAACTTTTCATTTACTCCGAATTCATGGCCTGTGGCTCGATTTCCATACTCTTCAGCGAACAAAATCACTTTCAGTTTGAAACCTGTGGTGTAGATACTTCGCTTTTCCATCAAGAAACTCTGTCGCACTTCTTCACTCCCACAACATCAAAACAACACTAGATGCGGCACAAAGATGATATGAGAGAAATACCTGTAAGTCAAGGCTAATATTTGGTACCCAAGAACCAACGCTAATGTGCTGCTATCTCTGTACATTCCACCGGAAGCTTTGGAGAATAATATATTATTATGTCAGCTATCATATTGCAAGAATCTATTCCCTTTATTTGATTCAATTGTTTTAAAATTTATTTTTCTGTCAAGGATTACGAAGGGAATTACGTAACGGAATTATTCAAATGCTTTTCTGTATTTTGCAAGTTTATTTCAAACTTTCAAAGATAAACTGCAGAGATAATGGTTAGGTTTCTGCTTTTAACATACATTGTTACAAATACTTGTAATATGTAAAAAAAAAGCTCGATAAATTTTTTTTCGTAAAAATATTACTCCAAATTAAATTACATGTTTATAAGTTATTTCTTTTTTCCAATAAATATATAAACTCCGGCAGTCAAGGCTGCGTCTGGAGTGTTATCTCTATACATTCCAAACGAACTACGTCCAACGTAGGACTGTAGCTATGCTTGGCAACACAGTTTGCTTGCAAGGACGCAGCTCCCATACGAAATTTGCCAAGGTTGCATGCATCAGTTATCCGTGGTGCAGGCCGTGTTGTACATGATATACAACCACAAAGTTGACAGCAATCACCACACCCTGGGCACCTCACACTAATGTTTTTAAGTTGATTAAAAAAAAAAAAAAAAGTTTTGCAAGTCCTGGACAGTAGATGCAACATTCACCTGTAAAGACAAAATAAACCTCTGGAAGAAAACAAATCTTAACATACCCGCAACATTTTATGTTAGCCGAATCTGTGGTAAATTATCTGCAGTTTGTACATTGGCAAAAGCGCAGATTTGGTCAAAATTGGCCAATTCAGCAGAAGCCGATTCAAGCCGGCACAGCTCTCCACATTATAAATGGGGTGAATTTCCAAAGGTATAATTAAAAAAAAAAAGTGTGAAGATATAGTGTAACCCTGTTAAGAAGTTCTTACTTAAGAAGTTTTGTTGACAATTGTGCACCTTGTCTATCTTCACATGAGTAATTTAACCCTTTTAAGATTATTTTTTCAGTCCCTTCAGAAATGTTTTAACAGTGTTTTACCAATGTAAATAAACTTGTACAGTACACATGCATGCCCTTTACAATTTATGTTGTCTCTTAACTCAAGACACATCAAATTTTTTCCCCAGTTCAGGTCTACAGCAGTGAAATTGTCAAACCCCAGACGTGTTGCGACATGGAGCACTGTTTCACTTAACATTTTACCGTCTACAGGAACACCAGCAGTTCTCACACAAACAAACCGCTCTTTCAGCAGAGTGGCAATCTCTTCATAGCGTGAAGTTATAACAAACTTTATTTTCATTAGTTTAGTCAGCTACGTTCAGCAACATCTTCAATTNACTCTTTCAGCAGAGTGGCAATCTCTTCATAGCGTGAAGTTATAACAAACTTTATTTTCATTAGTTTAGTCAGCTACGTTCAGCAACATCTTCAATTGAAGTTCTCATCTTGGTTATTGTATTCAATGTAGAAACTGGTAGTCCTAGTGCCTTCGCCAAGGACACCCTTGTGCCAACAAGTCAGTCAATACATCTTGGGGTTTCCATTTTGCGTTTGATGGCGAGACAATTTCTCTCTCGTTAACTTGTCACTGTTAACTGATCTTAAGGTCATTCACTCTACGGAACAATTCTAAAAGTTTATGATCGATTAAACTTACTCCGGAAGCAAACAAACTTACAGCATAGAACATATGAGTTTAGGCAGCTGGCAAATAGACTCCAGCACATTCCTGTTGTGTGACGTGACAAAACAACATTCCTCCACNATATGAGTTTAGGCAGCTGGCAAATAGACTCCAGCACATTCCTGTTGTGTGACGTGACAAAACAACATTCCTCCACATTGACACTCGCAATTGGAATTTTTCCCAGAGTCAAAAGAAAATATACATAATACAAAAAAAAAATGTAAATTGTGCGAAGCCATATTTTCACATGACGTAAACAAAAAGAATGGAAAGTATTGTAAATGTAGGGTGTGCGTTGGGAAACAAAAAAATTTAGTGTAATTAACAGGAATGTAAAATCGGATTTCTAATTTTTTCCTGATGACTAGATTACTTTATAAAAATAAATTAACAGGTGTGTTGCCTTCTGGCCATGGTAAATGAACACATCAGTAGTTGTTTTCCCATACCTTTGAGGAACACCACTCTGGACTATGGCAACCTCCGTGTGGTCATCTTTCTGTTTGATGGTAAAAGTTACAATCGAGAAATGCTCCTCTGGCCAGCTCTTTAACCGCCACCTCTGCACTATCTTGTTGTTTGGAACCTAAAGAAATAGCAATGGATACAGTTCACTTACCAGTCTGTGCCCTACTAGAAGTTGCAAATAAACATATAAATTAATTAAAGAACCACTTATGAACATTTAGTCCATGAAAAAAACTAACAATGTGAACTAAAGCAGACATTTCCACAACACTGTTATTTCAGTGATACTGATAGGTCACTTTACAACCACTACATTGTTGAATGCTTGCTGTACTAATTTGTTGGTAGAACTTGAATTACAGACCATTTTACATGATGCAACACAACAGTGCTATCACCGTCGCTAAATATATACAAAATAAAATGAACACCTAAATAAATAATATACCCACTTGACACACAAGCAATGGAACCACACCATAACAACACATTCCCTGGAGCAATAATTTTCTAATGCACCATCATGCTCTATATGTTGACATTGACGTGAACCAGGCGTTCACGGTTACCTTTGTGCCCACTGTAACTGCCGCAGTAGTGTCCTCCACTCCAGATGCACCATACCAGCGCACATGTGTGCAAGAATGATAGTGTGTTCAGTGTATATCAAGTGTATTTGTCCATGTGTGACAGTTCACCGTGTCATTAATTATTCAGTTTAACAATTTAATCATTATTATTTACCAATATAGTTTCGTCAGTATAGTGCATTAGTGTTTAGTATTTATTCAGTATTGATGTATACCATAATTATCGTGTGTCAAAACAGTCATCACATACATAGCCAGCCAGGGACATGTGACATTTTCAAGTTGGCAATGCAGTGGCTGCTACGAGTCAATACTTATATTTAATATTAATATAATG
>NQII01004027.1:97966-126347 GCA_002778355.1 Clitarchus hookeri
GGGGGGGGGGGGGAAGGAACTGTTATATGGTTGCAATAGGGGAGCAGTTTTCAGGCTGGTCCATCAAGCATGCCACCAGGCAGCAAGGGGAGGCGCTTCGCTGGAAGGTACAATGGCAGAAGTCGCAAATATAATGCCCACCCATTTACAAGATCCCAACAACTATTTGGAGTACATACAATACTGGTACTTGAACTTCTTGAGGTCACTAACAATAAAACTCCTAAATGCGTGTATACTGGCATATGTAAGGTGTGTATCCATTCACTTTCGTTTGCTTTTGTTATCATGCCAGTTCCAGCGCACGTAAAAAGATTGTGCTATCGACTTCCGTCCAGGGATTGATCTGCTTCCGTCACTATGCTTACACGGAATGTTCATGCATTGAACAAATTGTCATAGAAGTATTATCTTGGAATAAGGCTTTAATTGCATCATAAATTCTCTTTAATAGAATCTTATTTAATGATAAAAAAAATTTTGTTTCATCATTCAGCAAAATATTTTTGCAATGAAAAACTAAAACACAGTCAAAGGTGGTTCATGATGAAAATGAGCACACTCAAAATCAACATTTGAAAAAAATTACTGCCTTGCAACTGCATACATTTTAGTGAAAGCAAATGACTTCAATACTCATAGCAAAGTAGGCAGCAAATTAGTAGTAGTTCCAGATTGTATAATCCATTCACGGTATCTTCGATACTTTTGAAAAGAACCTTTGAAAAATCACCCTAGGAGTTACATGTTCAATTGGTTATAAAAAAATGGTATATGGAAAAAGGTTTTGTCTTGCTTTTAGCACTGAAGCACTATATAAATTGGTTGTTTTAAGTTTTAAGTATATTTTTTCAATAAATTATAATAATTTGTTAAAAGTCCGTACGAATTAACAACGGATTTTGAAGGGACATGTTGGTTATAGCTGAAAAGAAATAGTTCGTAGGTTAAATATTAATATGTATAAATTTAATGCCGTAATTGTAAAGTTAATATTGCTAAACTATATATTTACATTTTCACGTAGCACTCATGGGTAAAGATTTCACTGTTATTAATTGAAATTATATAAATTTCAGTGTCTGTCCAGCGGACTCATACACTCCATCTTGTCCGTTTGGGCACGTTGTTTTCAGAAGTATAACCACGCCATATTGGATATTGGAGACGCTGAATTGCGGTTATAAAACTAACGTAACACATTCTTTCTACTTATAAGATAATTCTAGGTTAAGATGTAATTTTGGTATTAGCGTTGTTATTTCTGCAGTTTATCTTTGTAAGTTTTAAATAAACGTGCAAAATATAGAAAGGCATTTGAATATTTCCGTTACGTAATTCCCTTCGCAATCCTTAACAGAAAAACATATTTTAAAAGAATGAAAAGGAATCGATTTGTGGTCAATAACTGATAATCAATAATTTTCGAAAGCTTTTTGTGGAGCGTAAGAGATAGCAGCACATTAGTGTTGGCTTACACGTATTTCTCTTATATCGTCTTTGCGTCGCACGTAGTGTTTTGATGTTGTGGCAGTGAAGTGAGACAGTTTCTTGACGGAAAAGCGATGTACATACACCGCAGGTTTAAAAATGAAAGTGATTTTGTTCGCTGAAGAGTTTGGAAATCGAGCCGCGGGCCGTGAATTCGTAGTAAATGAAACGTTAGTGCGGGGCTGGAGGAATTTTTCTCACTTATAAGTCGCCCCCGAGTTTTCAATAAAATTTTTTAAATAAAATGTGCGACTTATATGCGATAAAATAGAATAAATGGTACCCATTTATCACAGTGAAATCTTTAACCTGAGTGCTACTTCCAAAAGTTTATTATGTAAAATTTAACTTTTTCCTTATACCAATTATGTAAATAAATCTTAATATAATAAGCAAACTTTAATTAAAGTATATAATTAGCAGTTACGATATATACTTCAATCTACCTTTTTGTATGTATTACAATATTTTGCTAAATTGATTAGCATTTTTTTTTAGACATTTGGAGAATTTTATTAAAGTATATGACAGTTAAGATTTGCATGGCATTGTTTCTCTTCAAAAATAAATTTTGGTAGTTCCCACATGGACACTGTTAACAAAATATTTGACAGTTCCCACATGGCACTGTTTGTTTACAAAACATTTGACAGGTGTCACATGGCAATGTTTTGTATACATACTGCGGAATGATACCTAATCGGCTCCCTGAAAGTAGATCTTTAGGAGGGCTTCAGAAAATCTTGAAGTTAAAGTGAATACATTATAGTGTCCTACTAGACACAATTTTAAACATTAACGGCACCTGAAATTTATCACTTTATTTAAATTTTATGCACACAAGAATAAAAATGACACAATTATATATTTGTATTTCAAACAAATTCATAACATCATTTGGCTGATGCAACGTTTCAAGTAATTGGGTCTGTAATTTTGTTTATTCTTTTTTATACCCGTTTCCATTCCAGCGTTCCAATGCTCTGAATTCCATGAAGCCACGTTTAGGTTGGTTCCGTTCCTTGGTTTGGTTAGATATCATTACATGCCTTGAACAATATGACTTGGGGTGGCAGTTCATAACTCCAAATACAAAATATTTATTTACACAACACATAATATATTTAACATTTAGGCTCACTTATCTGTTGTCAGTAAAGTGGAACATTTTATAATTGCTTTTTGTATTTCCACGTTTCTGGTTGCGGGAAGTTAAATAACATTTCACGTGATATGCCGACCTGGCCAGCGTGTGTAAATATAATTAAACCTGGTTATAAAAATATAAAAAACTTGAAGAAACTTAAGGTCATTGCATTTGCAATATTGTTTAGCAATTCTGGAGCATCAACGGATGTGCATTATATTTGTGTGACCATCCGAGAATACTAGTCGATACCTCGGTACATATTTCACTACTAGTTTTAAAGAATAAAGCTATGAAACTGCTTCATATTAAACGTGGAACATTCCTCCTGCACTTTTAATATGTTGGCAGAGTTCGACATTTTGTTAAATGTTTATATTATGTGCCCAGGCCAACATAAACGGTGAGCATTCCGAGTTGCCACGAATAACCTCAACTTCTGCAATGAAAATTGTATTCTGCATTAAATGTGTGAATGCAATTTCATGGAATACGTTGTAACCAGTTAGTTTCTTTTTGTGTTCTGGTGAAATTACATTCACATCGCTGTAGTCATTCTAATTTTATAAGCTAAAAGCAATTTCTTGTTAGAAAGGTTAGTACAAACTTTCCTGTTGTTAGACACTGTGAAACAAAATTCACAGGACAGATTTTCATGAAACTTCCATTTAGTGATAAATGTCGCAGCGGAAGTGCGTTATAAAAACAAATCCTAAAAATTTGGATAAGTTTGGTTTATCCATCAAGGTTTTATGACAACTGTTTTTGATATTTGTAACATCATAGCAAAACCGGCCATTTGCTTACACATAGAGTTTGTATACAATTTTTGAGTTATTCATATCATAAGTCGCACACTGTTATCAGCAGAAATTTTCAGTGTCTGCAAATATTGTCAGAATTGGAATGTATGCAGCAGGGAGAATATGATTTTTAATTATTTTACTTAAGTAAAATAAAAAGTAATTTAAAAGCGCTTAAGCATGCAGTTATCCTTAGTTCTGTTCATACATGTTTTTAAAAATTATTCTCATTGTCATTTAAAGACGATTTAACACACACTGTTTGTTGTATGTGATGGAAACAGTATTATCTCAGAGGGTTTCATTCCTTTAATAATGACGGGTGAAAATTCAAACCTTACACATATTTGAGGAATGTTCTAAATAGCATGGCGCTGATATAATGAGGGAAAATAATCCAAGTGTTCAACTCTCCTGAAACACTCAAGACAGGACAAAGAAAAATAATTTTCAAAGATTAATCCATTTATTTCTAAATAGTGGGAACCACATCAGTACATATTCACAAAGAAATATTATTTACTGAAATTAACATGTGCGTATTTACAGTGAGCATAATAGATATTCTCTTGTGTCATTATGTAAATAAATACAGCAGATTTTTGAACAGTTGATTTACATTGATATACGGCAGTAGGATAAGCAACGGGATGAAAGTATAATATAAGCAAGGCTATCATCAAAAGTGCTCACTTTACTGTGAACAGTCTTTAAATAGTATACTCTGTATTTCTGCCTCAGCTTTTGTGGGAAATTAGTTAATACTGATCATTGATCTGTTAACCCGATCAATTGTAAAGAATTATGCAAAAAACCATAAACAACTGTACGTGAGCGCTTCACAATCTTGTTACCAGAACAGCTTGTATGTCGTGCATCATCACGTTTCATCGCAGCCAAAGGCAATTGTTAGGTGCAAATATTTGTTTGTTTGTAACCTAAAACAACTGGACTCGACTTGCACGTTCAATAGCTCAATGTCTGCTCGAAACAAAACTCTACTTTAACGACGTGTCAATCTTTGTTAGTTCCACTCAACTAAATGTTTCAAGTCTCAACCCATCACTAGATGTTTAAAAAATTCTGAGGGAGTGTCATTTTCACTTCCCTTGATATAAGCTACAGAAGCTACCACAGCATCCTCAAAGATATTTACACATAAATAGTGAAAATAATCTTTTTACAGCGGCTCATTTGACTTCCTTATTATAATACATTTATCTTCCAAATACTGTGATGAATTTGCTTTAACTTATGTCCTGAGTTCACAATATTTCAAATATTAGACATCACTGCAAATAAAATATAGTCCATTCTTTGTTACTTCCTGCTTTTCTGAAGCCGTGCTTAAGTTCTACTTTTGGGCTGGCCGCCTAGTATCCTTCCACAACATATAAACAAACACATGGCCATGTGACTTCTAAGTACTCAAATGTCAAATGCTTTGTTTACATTTTTGAACTGTATGAACAATGCAGGCATGTATTTTAAAAATGCCAATTAAAATTAATTTATATTTAATTAAAATAATCTGTGATAACGACTTTATTTCTGGAAACAGTGATAAGTCATTTTATCGAGGTTCTACTGGGGTTATTATTCAAAGGGTTGATTTGAAAAGTCTGACGAAACCGTGAATGGAGTATAAATAGTAATAAAATTTGCAGGAAAGAGAAAAGCAGACACCTGACACACCTTACAACTTTCACAACACACGTTTGCTTGCACAATGATGTGATGGAAATCAACCTCTAACTTCTCACTGGTCCAACACCTTGCATAGAGTCACCATAAAGATGTGCAAGAAGCAAAAAAACACATGCATCAATAATGAGTACCAGTATTACAAGTTGATGAAAATACAATGAAGATCAAGACCTTCTTTCAGAGCATCGATGTATTTTCCCAACTGTGCTTGGATAGTCTCCTTCCCTGTGCTACGCATAAAGTCCTTCAAGATATCCGCAGTGGAATTTGAGTCCGAGACATATATTGCAACCTGCAAATCATAAAAGACGAAAATATTGGGTAAACAAGAAATTTTTCAGTTTGTTAAACATTTTATACAATTTGCATCAACAATTTGATTAATATTGATGTAATTAAGAATAAATAAATATTGTAAAAAAACAATAAGCAACAGTACGCATCAAAACTGCCTGAAATGTAAGTGAACTTTTGAATACATGTCCACATAAATGCCACAATGTTTCAACAAGAAGAAATAACCAAGAGTTCAAAATTTCATGTAGCTTCATATTAAAGAAAAAATTCAACACAGCTTCATACAATTTAAATATTGTCAATTTCATGTAAGTGGGTTGAATTTAGACAGTTCTAGTAAAGTAGCACAGCCACAATGCATCCCTTCTGCCACAGCTGTTCTGTCAGTGAAGAAAACAAATGTTACGATTCCAATGCACACTTGCAATTTCCTAGAGTTTCCTGTCATGGCAGACACTGGAAGATTGACATCAGCTAACTTCCATCCAGTAATCTATGCAGGTTATTATAGCTAGGTTGGCATTCCCGCCCGTTTTATTTCTGTAATGGCAAAGTAAGTTTGCTGGGGCTCAGTTTATTTTATTTTGAAGGGAAAAATGGAGACTGCGGGGACTTTTAGTTTAGCGTTTTTGTCAGATGGCAATGTTTTGCGGTTATTCTTACAAGAGAGTGTAATTTTTAATTGCATACATATTGTTTTGCTGGATCAGTGGAAAATTTTGCTCATATGGAAATAACATTAAAATTATTATTAGGGATGGGTCGAATAACAAAAAATACCGGTTCCGGTACCGATTCTACAATTTAAATATCGGTTCCATTTTGAATACTTGCATTTTGCTTGCAAACTTCATTCAACCAATGCAGGTAAAATTCATTAAATGTTTTATTTAACCTACCGAAGAATAGAACAATAACAAAGTGTGAAGATAAGATTTAATGTATACAGATAAACTTTTAAGGTTAGTAAATATGTAACAAATTATTCTTTTTTTTTTTTTTTACATTATAGGTGGTGATTGTGATATGATTGGAAAATACTTTAAACTAAATAACTCTCAGTGCTAAAAGCCAAAACATTGTGGTGTGACCTGCTTCCTTTTTCTTTTTGATTCTTTTATCTGACTGCTTCCTTTTTCTTCTTTTATGTAGTGACTGGGTGGCCCACTTCCTTTTTTTTTTTGCTTCTTTTATGCAGTGACCTGCTGTTTTTTTTCTCTGTGTTTGAATGCCACACCTCTAAAAAAAAACCGTAGCTTCTTCCCTTCTCCAGCCCCCTTGATTAGGCTATTCTCTGCCTTACAGGGAAACAAAGAAGGCGTGGAGAAATGTAGATATTGACTAGCAGTGTTGCTTACAGGGGTCGGCTGAGTGATAAAGACAGAGAAGGGAGAGGAGTGATGATGTAAGAACGAGAGATAAGAGACTGTTCTACTATACTTCCATAATTTAAGACTACCACTCCTTAATTTTTTTTTTCATGTATGGCACACACCCTAGAATTTTTTTCATTTATTTTGGGAAAAAGGGAGCGCTATACAGAAGGTAGTTGTTAACCTAAAACCGGTTCTGAGTCAAACCTCAAGGACCGGTATAAATTGGGACCAAAGAACCGAACTGACCCATCCCTAATTATTATAACTTTGAAAGTTTTAACTTTAATGAAAGAACAAAACATGTTACATATGTCACTCTTCATACAGATGCAGCAATATATACACACACACTTTTACTCTGAAGTTAACCTTACACTCATTGGGTTTACAATACAGGCCAAATAAACTAACATTATTTTTACACTATAAAAGAGTTTAAAGTGCTGGTTTTTTAGACCACGTGTATTTCAAATTTCAAACATTCTAGTAACTGTTTAGAAAAAACATTATTTACATAACACGTTATTGTCCGAATCATGTAACTTGGCAAGATTTTGACAGTTCGACGAAGGTAGCAACAAATGTTTACTTTTCATTTATGTATCCTTTCGCCATCAACTGGTGCGTCAAGTGGTGGCTGTATATTTTATCAACACGCTGTCAGCTAATCCACTTGCCATTGTACTGTAATGCTAAACAAATTTTAAGATATTTTAGACTGACATCTGTCGAAAAAAATTTGTAGGTTATAAAAGTAAATATATAAAACCTATCAGAAAAATAAATATTACCTAACTCTTTTTTAATTTGTCCGAGACAGTGAATTTGGGTTAATATTTGCGAGATGGTAGTTTTAATTCTTATCACACTTTGGACGTCATAGCTAATATAACTGGAACTAGGGCTGAGCCGATACCGGTACCGATGTATCGAAACCGGCCGATATCGTAATTAACGAAATTGTGCGCAATTCATGTTTAAATCGCCAATATTATAACCAATATTTTGCCCTAAGAATCTAAGATGATGCTGTTTTAAACTTGCCATAATTGGAGTGGCTTAGCTAACTATTTGGTTTTATAAAAATAATCACTATTTTAAAATTGGTTTTTACTAAAGTACCCAACTGGCGGTGTTTATTTTCAAAGCAAAATTAGGCACGTTTTGCATGATTGTTTACAAAACATGAATACAACAAAACAATAGTAGCCACCATTTGCGTTAACTGAATTTTATCAAAGGAGGCAAGATTGAAGCATAAACAAAGCTTAACATTTAATCAGCATAACGCATATATAATATTAACAATAATTAATATTTACTATTACCTCTAAAAATATTTTGTCTTAATAGTTTCACGACAAACCGCAAACACGGCGACACAAAAAAAAACTTATGTAATCTTATAATGTTGGTTACACGCTGCACATTACTGCCGCCTAGCGGCGCCATTCCGACAGTTTGCCTTTTTTTTTTTGTTGGTTTGTTTGCCGTTGCTAGGTTAGGGTACGAACCTGGTGAAATTATTTACGAGCGCCAGCAATAAACAAATTATATGGCTGGAAGAAAAAGTGACTTGTGGAATTTCCTTTTACCGTAAGCAACACCCAAGAATACAAGGCTGTTTACAATATTTGCAAATGTTTGGTTTCGAGAGGCGGTACATCATTGAGCTCCTATAGTACCACAAACTTAAAACGGCACCTTGAATGTACTCACCATTTGAAGTGTTATGGTTTTTTTTTTTTCGAGTTTCATTGTTTAATGACATGCTTTTGGAGATTATTTTTGTCTTATAAATATGCTTAAGTTTAATATGCGGTTCCTAGATTTATATTTATCGTAATAGTTAGGCCTATCACTAAAACAATAAAAACGAAGACAATTAAAATTTTATTTAGGTAAATGTTTAAAAACTAAGTTTTTAATTTATTGAAACGTGCAATAATGTTATTTTTCCTTGTCTAGGGGTGGTATTGGTATCTGCAATATTGGAAAAGGCTCAAAAACCGTATCGGCTCACCTCTAACTGGAACTAAAAGTAATTCTGGAAACTTGATTGACAACGCACTTTTATTCGCCAACAACTTACCAACAACTATTGCAAAGCAGTAATTCTGCTATTACTGATACTAAATAGTTTGAGTTGGAAATATGTGGCGTGGAATAACGTAAGAATTGCTTAAAAACTATTCACGCGCATCCCACTTTCTTAGTTTTATTAATACAATGTAGTAACAACATGGAAACAATGAAATGGGTTTGCGGGAGAACATGGCGATTATTGGACGTAGACGAACGATTACCGGCCCAATAGAAATTATTAGCAATCAAAATCACTGTACACGAAATATATGTTACTTTAAAAATTATGCAGAGCTCGCGGAAAAATTAAACTATTGGTATCTGTTCGTAAATTTGTTATTTTACACACGAAAGCTACTTTTTTTGTGGCTGATAATGCTTCGGAAAAGAGCGGACAGATGGCGCGCATAGAATGGCAAGGCGAGTTGTAAGAGCATTACTCAACAGATACCAGCACGTTGGCCTGCATCTTGATCCCATCTTTTTAAAAGTTGACTTTTCTTCTATTACTGGCTCAAAATGACACAAATTTGAAATATATTTAGTCAAATTATTAGAAAAAATAATTCAACAATACCATGCAATATTTCTGTATGCTTTTGGAATTAATATCAAGCACTTATGGAAAGCATGGATGGAGAGTGGGGATATGACGTGAAAAGAACTCTCAAGGTTTTGATGTTGCGTTTCATTTGGATACAAATCATTTTATTGTGCATTTCATTTTGAAAATTACTACTTTTTCACGAAGTTTAGTTTGTAACTCTAAAAATTGCTGTTTTGTGACAACGTAAAATAAAATGTATTAATTAATATAGGAACTCTTTCTTATCGCATATTTTCTGCTTGTCTGATGTGCGTCGGCAGTGCACTCAGAATAGTAAACATAACATTACCGTTTGTTTGTTCGTGCATCAGCGGATACAGGATTTTGTAAATGGCACTTTGTTTGCTTCGTATGCGTCAAGTTGCCACTCACTGACTGTCATAATCTTGCCAAGTTATATTAGGAGGACAATAACTTACTGCTTGTAATTCGAACACTTTGTATGGAAAGCCTTGCACAATTACAAAACCAAGTTTGTCTATGACATATGAAATAATTATTTGCAGAATCATACAGTAAAATCAACACTGTGCCCATTTTCTGAAACCAACAAACTTATTGGTCAAGCAGTTTTACAACGTGGTAAACACGTGCTGAAGATATAAATTTCACTCAAGGAAACTCACTAAAACGGAACTACAACCAACTACATGAATGATGAAAGCAAACACAAAAATAACTAACAAACGATAAAATATCCCAGAACCAGCTAGGTACTCACATAAACATGATTAAAATGAACAAGCATACACCAGGCTGAAAATGCTTCACTAATCGTGTCTGCATGCACCATCATAATTGCCAAATATGTGGGGAAAAAAAAAAAAAAAAAAAAAACCCATATATTTTATATGAAATGGACAGTACGGTGAAACCTTATTAATACAAACCTGAACTAAAGGGGACATAATTTCAGCACTTTGTAATAGTGAGGTTCATATTACACAAACTAAAGCATATAAGTACTACGTGAAACCTCAATGATTCAAAATTCACGGGGTTGGAATTGTTGACTGAGAATTATGTAATTTCAAATTATCTAACTTAAATCACTTTGAATAAAATAGAGGAATACAAAACATAGCCGGTGCATCTGTGGTTAATGATGCTACATACTAAGATGTAATTTGCGTGTCCGGGGCCAAGATGTGCTGGAGCGACGAGGGCGGTATGCATCACACGCCACACCGCCTCTACGGATGCATTAAAATATAACAAAGAAAAATTAACTACTACAGAAAGCTTACTCACATCAATATCAGAGATGCTGTTCTCTTCACTCAGGTTGGGTATATGGGCAGTCCCTTCGATAACTGTGCCGTCGCCATTCCTGATCCGACCCTTCCACTTCAGCTGAAGGTCCCACTCGTAGAAGAAAATCAGCTTCCCTTTCCTGTTGTTGACAACTGCCTCGCCGTCGCACTTGTCCACCAGCGTCACTTTGCACTTTGCTGCCACACAAACATAGCATACACACACACAGTGCTTTCCCAGCACTATGACAATCTTACACAGAGCAGCCTGCATATTCGTCTACGTATTTGGCTGCTTGGCAGTTATTTGAGCATGTTTGAAAAAATATCCCAGCTTACAACTCATAACAAAATTAGTCAAAAATACTACAAGTTAATAAAAACAACTCACACGAATGTTACACACAAAAGTAAACCCACCAGCAAGGGGCGATACTACACAATAAATCTTTGGCTAGAATTTGCGCAAATAAGGCATATTAACTTTTTCACATATTTTCCACTTTGGATATACATGATGTGTTAAAGTTACAATTTTTTTTTTTCAATAGTTAGGTAGACCACAAACATGTGCACATGTGCATGCGCGCACACACGTATGCACGCATGCACAAAATAAATAATTTCTATAGAGTTCACTAAGTTCATATTGTAATCTTCAGATCAATGGTCAATAATACACTCATTTGCAAAAACAATTATTGTTTACCTTGCAGGTGCCATTGCAGGGGCACATAGGTGGTACAATCATGTATGTATGTACGTACGTACGTCCAACCCAACCAATATAAAAAAAAAAACTATAAAAGTTTTTATAGTTACACAACATAATAAATTAAGATTGCTTAGTTAATCAACCAACATTATTTTATTTATTTATTAATTATTAGTTTGATTTTTTTCATGTATGTACATACATACATACATACATACATACATACATACATACATACACACATACATACATACATACATACATACAACATCAAAATATTGTATCACACCAAGTATGTATTGTTGGGAACCAATACTTGCAAAATGCACTTAGTATGATGTTGGAACACCCATAGCACTGAGACAGGTGGCAATAAGGACGGGCACGGAGACATCCCGACGTAGGATGTTTTGCTGAGAAACATCCTGCCAAAGTTGGCACAACTGACCCTCCAAATCTGCCGTAGTTGCCATCCAATCTGGTCCCAAACATTCTCGATAGGCAAGAGGTCTGGGGACCTTCTTAGTCAAGGAAGCATGTTGACATAAAGGCAGACCAGAGTTACCTGTGCTGTGCAAGGCTGGGCATTATTCTGTTGGAAACTGAGGTTGTCAAACTGCACCAGGGAGGAGCGTGCACATGGTCACAGAATTTCCTGGATGTGTCGCTATGCCATCAGTGTTTCTTCAATCACCACCAGTTAGATTTGTGAATCGTAGGAAATGGCACGCCACACAACACCTCTCGTTGGGGCAGAGTGCAACTCTACAATGATGCATTGATCACAGTGCTAGCAAGGATGTCTCCAGAGATAGTCATCTGTATCCAGACAGAACTGTGATTCGTCGCTTAACATCACTAGCAGCCAATCCGCAAGCTGCCCATATTAAGCAGAACGCCACACGCGCTTGGCGATACTAAAGGTCGTAATGGCAGACGCTGTAAAGGACGACACAACGACAGATCCTGCTCTGCTAGCATCCTAGATATGGTATTGGTGGACACAGGCGTATCCCAGCTGCAGTGACATGTCTCTACATGGTGCGCAGCAACACCTGTGGAGTGCTTACAACCTGTCATACAATGAAACAATCCTCCTGTTTGTTGGTGATCTGCCGGGGTCGACCAGTCTTCTCGATAGGTGTGTGTACCCTCCTGTTCCCACTGCATCAAACACCAATTCACAGTGTAAGCACAATGGCTCAAGTGGCGAGCAATGCGCTGAAACGTCCAACCTGTCTCTTGGAAGCAGACGATGTTGTCTCTCTCAAACTCATCCAGCGGAGAAAGGGTTGTCGAATGCACCATCGGAACACGCTGTACGTTTACTGAATTTGACTATGTGGCTCGCACTGATACTAGGGCCTTATCCTGAGTCTTGCAGCTATGAATGCTGGAGGGACATGAATATCCCCTCGTGACACGTCCGTGGAAGCAAACCATATTGAACGCAAAGGGGACAAGTCGGGCTATGACGATACTGTGTGGCAACTTTTCTTGGACTCGCACAATTTGTTCACTTTAATAAATATTTTTGCGAATTAATATACTACACTGAGATGCTATCTACTGAGGTGAAATCATTTTTTTCTCCCCACCACAAAATATGCAAACTGTCCAGTAATCAGTGTATCAGATAAATGTACACTGACAAAAAAAGTGAGGCACCCAGAAGGAATAGTTAAAAATGAATGTAATTTAGTACAAATGCATACCATACCATCACTGGGTGTGTAAATTATTACAGTTAGAATGATCTGCAAAGTCTAGAATTGCCATAAGTGCACTTTTAAGTGGTTCCATGTTTATTGCAATTATAAGGCATAAGCACAGCATCAGACTCAATCAACCCCATGACAAAAAGTCATCAAGCACAGAGGATACCTTGTAAATGTGTTAAACAGCATTACCAGCACTTAACGAAGTTTGATAGGGACTGTATTATGAGTCTGTACAAGGTAAGATGGATGTAATGCACAACTGCCACACATATGGAGCCCAATGTTAAATCAATGGGCACAATGTTCTAAAGCTTCTGGTCAACCAAGACAGATCAGGATAAGAGGATAATTGTAGTAATAGCCGTGCATTATGCACTCCAATATTGACGCGCCACGAGCGACGTCATTCTTTTATCTAGCCTCACCAAAGCAGCGGCCGCCCCCTAAGAAGCTGTTACGCCACAGCACAAGCCCAGGGCTGGCTTGCCCAGCTATTGCCACCTGCTGCACTGCAACCTGCTTTACATCACGTCGCCAGCTTCAGTTATCTCCGCCGGCTCACCACTGCCGCTCTCTCTAAGTCTCTTCTCTCACCACACCCCGCAACCCCCACGCTGACCCTGTGTGCCGCGTATAAATAGGACTCTCAGTTCGAGGCTGTCCTACATCAGTCATCTACAGAATGCCACACTGCCCGAGAGGCTCTCTCACACCATTACTCTGTCTGAGCATCCACCGACGTCTCGTCTACCTTCGCAGAACGTTACTCTGCCGAGAGTCAACCGACTTCAAGTCGTCACTGCCATTCGCAGCACCGCCGAGAGTTCTACCCTGCAAGACACTGCGCCGCTAGTGCCGCCGCGTTGTTCATCTTTGGAAATTCTCCTCTGCAAGGTGGTCTTCTCCTTGTCCGGCTCAACTCCCCTCCTGTTTCCTCCTTGTGCGACATCATTTTTTTTTAGCAAGAACTTTGTTGAGTCGACGTCTGCTAGCACTGTGTCAAATTGCAATATGACTTAAATTGTCAATTTAGTCGTCCTTGGGACGTGGGCTATGAGCTGCCTTTTCACTTGTATCGTTGTGTGAGCAGTGAAAATGTGGAGCTATTTGAAACGGTAAGTCGTGGTTGCAGCATTTTTTCTTTTGGGTCTGTTTAGTGATTTTAATAATCGTGGTTTTAATTAAACTAATTTGTAACTTTGCTGTGTGTTCCAGTTGTTTTTATGTGTAGTGTATAGTATCTGTCTGCTGCCCATTTATGTTCTTTTAAAGTTTAATTGGTTTTGCTGTGCTTCCATGACTCACGCGTCGGGCGTAGTTATTTCAATATTTTAAACGTTGCCGTCCTTTATTTTTTATTCGGTGGAGCTTTGATTGAGTCTACTGACTGCCTCCACTGATGTAACCTTTTAATGTAAAGATTTTAATGCTGCCTTTAAACTGTGTTTTTTACATAAAGGAAGCTTTACTGGACTTCTAAGGTTGCCCCTTCTTTCGTTTAATGTCTCCTTTTGAAATTGCTAATCCGTATAATCAATAATTTGTATTGATTGTTTTTAAAATACTACTTGTAATTGTAATCAACTTGATTGAGCCTTTTTAGTTTTGTGAATTTTTGGTGTTAAATCAAATGGTGCTGCATATTCTTGTAAACTTTGACCAAAATATACATAATTGAAACTTGTATTGTTCGTTGTTTGTACTGCGGCACAAAACTGCCTCGCTGCTCGCCAAAGCCCCTGCCACGCTTCGAGCTACCTCATAGCTCACCCGCAGTTGACTTGAGTTAGAGTACTGCTGACTTGGGGTCGCCCTCACCTCCCGCACTTTCCGAGACTAGGTCACTTACCGGTTGGCAAACTAGAATCAGCCCTTCAGGCCCTAGTCAGGGTACAGGCTGGATTGTGTGTGTATAATGAGCAATCAATAAACATACATAAATCTGACTTGGTTGAGTTTGTCTCTTCCAGCACACTACTCTTTCGTCACCACTTCTAGTAAAACTCTTACAGGGATAGCCACGAGTCAAAACCCCATCCTTTACCTCATGCTTTTGGGAACTGTCTTGAATTGCAGCTTCACAAGCTTGTCTTCCCAGGCAACACCCAAGCAGTTGTCACTTGGACTATCGTCCCTCCAGTCTGGGTCCACCAGCTATGTCTCGCTCGCCTGGAAACAATAGGCCAACCTCTGAGGAGCCCCGTTCTACGTGACACCTGGGTCCTCCAGCGACGCTTCGCTCGCCAGGGAGCCAAGAGAGCGGTTGCCCCAAAACCTGCTACTGTAACCCTCAGTTTGGTACTTGGATCTGCCAGCGATGTCCCATTCGCCAAGCCACTAGACTTATGGCCAGTAGCCAGACTACCTACCCTACCCCTACAGCCAGCATCCTACTCTCCATCAGGCCGTGCCTACCCCTTACTGGCCACCCACTATCTGCTTATCTGGTCTATCACCCCCCTTATGCCTCAGCATTGAGCTGGGCGGGGCAAAGCTGCCAAGCAGGGGTTAGGGTTAGCTCAGGCTGGAGTCCTGAAGAGTAGTGGTTCAAGTGTCAACCAGGTAAACACCTGGAAGGAGGAGGCTGCACGTCTGAGAGGATCCGCATCCAGCTCAAACTTGAACCTCGTCTGGCACGTGACACATGCAGTTTCTCCGCTGCATCCAACACAGCCAAAGAAGCCACCTACCTTCGCTCGGCTCACTAACGTCGCTAGAGTAGTCAGACCACTGAATGTAACACCTACCTATACCCCTACCAGAGTACCCATTCACCCATCACTTGCAAGCGCGCCTCCTAAGGCACAAAGCTCTATTATAGAAGTGGCCAAACCCAGCAACGTAGGCCCCAAGAAAAACCCTGTACGAGTAGTAACCACTGCTTCATCGTGTCTNCACCACCCACCAACTCCCATACTGATCAAGGGTGTGCGTCAAGTCAACATAAATTCCTGTCATTTAGGTATAGTTTACTGGACACACTACAACATCCTGTATTATCCTGCAACGTGACAGCAGCTGGACTATGGGTTCACTATCCTAAGCTTAGCTTCCATTACCACTAGTGCAGAGACAGTTTTGTCGTAACCATGAGGCATGAAGTAATAAGTGGCGTTGTGATGATGAACTTTGATTCTGCATTAGCATAGATGACTGCATGTGAGTATGGTAATGCTGAGGGGAGAGGGCACATCTTGCCAACATTGTGGACACACATACCAGCATTACTCATTGCATCATGCTACGGGGAGCCATTGGTTATGACTTTAGATAACTTAAGAGAATGCTTCAAGGAACATTGACAGTGCATCAGTGATATCCTGCGTGCTCACCCCTCACGAGAGAGTACTGGTACAGTCTTCCGACAAGACAACACTTGTTCATACATTGCNATGAGTCACCCCTTCACGAGAGAGTACTGGTACAGTCTTCCGACAAGACAACACTTGTTCATACATTGCACGTATGTCAATGGAACGCCTGCATATGTTGAGGAACTCTAGTGGCCAGGAAGGTCCCCCAATGTGTCCCGACAGAAAGTGTGGGATCAGCCTGAACATCAACTCTGGCATGGCACTGGTACGCAGGATGCAGAGGACCACTTACAACACGCGTATTAGCTATCACGTACATGGAAGTGCTGTTTTCACAGCAGCAGAAGGCTTCACAGTCAAACAGAACAAACTAAGCAGCAAGGCTCTTAATAGTGAACCTGCAACAGCCCTTTGAAACTATTCCAGAGATAAACCACATAGTTTATTCAACTGGTCAGATGTATGCTCAGCCATTCAGAATTGTGAAAGACCAGCAGGTAAAAAAGCACATAATTTTTTCACACACACTGATGTAATGCCTCAACTTACCAAGATCACTCTCAATTCGCAAGTCTGTCAGCAACTCGTTCAGCTTCTCTGTGGACCATGCACATGCATTCTTCTCCGTCCTAAAATACATCACATCACTGCAGTAGAATGTTCTGTATTGACTCGTTACTTCGAACACAAATAAATACCAAGGCAATAACACACACAATAAAAAATTCCACAGAATTTTACAATAATATGACTTCATCCTGCTCCCAGAATGAAACTGGGAACTGGATGGCTTCAAATACAGTGAGAATGATAATGGGCAGAGCCTTGTAAATTACAGCAAAATTCACAGCAGCAGTATTCAGGCAAACATGGTGTAAAATTCAAACCGCTGACTTAATTTTTTTTTTGCATATCCAAATAATTACATTGCTAATCTGCAGTTCAACAGAAAATAAACAGATTGAAATGTGCACATNTTTTTTTTGCATATCCAAATAATTACATTGCTAATCTGCAGTTCAACAGAAAATAAACAGATTGAAATGTGCACATTTACTTAAAAACTTGAGCTGGTAAGAGCATCAAACACACAGTTCTTTTCCAAGAGGCAGTGGTGGTGTAGTGGTTAGACTGCTCGCCTCCCACTAAGGTGACCAGGGTTCGATTCCCGGTGGGAATAATGCCGGACGAAACCTCAATTTGGCGGATTTTCTCAGGGATTTCCGGTTTTCCCCATCCCTGCAATCTGGGAAAAAAACCTGCTAAGTTTAAATAGAATGCCACCAAGACACAAGTTGCTTAAGATAATGGACAAAATTATAGCCTATCTACACAACACATTAGTGAGAACAAAACCAGTACATCAGTTAATGTGCCTTCAACATTAAAGTCGCACAAAGCTCTTGATTCGATGATCAGTAACAAGCAAGGATTACATTTGTGCATCAACTGCTTACACACTATGTGCCCTCCAGTTTGCATAAATTCTGCTCGTGTTTAAGGGCTCCAACTGGCTGGTGCATGTTGTACATTGCAGAGATTTATTCAGAAACACACTTAAAATTGGCTGTATATTTTGTAGTGGGGTTTGAAAAAGCATTTAAGAAACATTTCGCCCCCGAAGTTTCAAGTTCTCATTTCAAATGCATTATTTTTTTGGGAGCGAAAATGTCTAAAACTGGTGTTTACAGAATCAGTTTTATCTGCTAAATTGTCTATACTGAATCTTCAACATAAGACAATCATCATAAGAGTTCTTTTATCTTCATTAGCATGCATAAAAACACGGGGTCATGGCTTAAGTGAAGTTTGGGCGAGTCACCGATAGAAAGGTTGCACGCCAGTTGGGCACCTTGCTAGTAGAGGTGACACACCAACTGGTGAGTGAGCGAGCGTCGGTAGGTTGGTAGCTCGGCTTAACCAGGGTGTCCACTGAAATTACATTGTGGAATTCCCTGACCTATTTTCAAGACTGAAACCTTTCAATACAGTATTTTCCCATCACTGTCAGAACAAATATGCTATCAGTGAAGCTGAATTAAATTACACTGCAACAGACCAGCCAGCAGGACAAACATTTTATTTGATCTTCTACATTTCTCGTGATATATGCTATTGACTGCAAACAAAAATTATTTATTTTGTGCATATAGACCCTATGTGACTTGCAAAAATGCATTACTACCAGTGCATAGACTTAAATATCAAAATTTTAACTAGCATTTACTTATAATTACATTGCCCTGTATTCTCACAACAAACGACTTTTGCAGTGGCAAATTATATAAATTTTCCCTGACCCAAGGAGAAAATTCCCTGACTTTTCCCTGCGGGTGGACACCCTGTTAACGTCTTGTCGATAGAGAGGTCGTTAGAGACGGAGCAAGTTGCTCAATGAGGGATTGGGGAAGGAATGGGCCATGGCCTTTGTTATGAACCCATCACAGCATTCGTCTGGAGTGATTTTGGGAAACCATGGAAAACAGAAATCAGGATTGCCGGACCTGGAATTGAACCCATGTCCTCCTGAATGAGAGTCCAGTGAATTACCACTGCGCCACCTTGCTTGGTAGCAAGAGTCAGACTCACTGCTTACATAGCCGCTATATTTTGAGGCCTCAAACATGTAAAGTAGCTGCAGGCAGGCAGAACCCCTAAAGGCAGACACAAACCAAGGTGGGATGCACGTAGGGAGCGGGAGCAACAGACTAGCAAACTCATAAACACAAAGAGGAGGTAGTGGCGACTCAGATCAGCTTGAGAGGGCGAGAGGCGAGGAGCAGGAGTGAAGCGAACATTTAGCAGTTCGCGACATGCTCAATCTTCCCACGTTCTGCCACACATTTGACTCCCCCTCAGACACGCAGTCCCTATATTTTTCTGCATAGTAATCAAATTATAATATACTAACAATTAACTTCCCTCGCAAAATCCCCTTATGTGTCATTTACTGTATGGCGATTGTGCACCTTCTTCAGGCGAGATGATTCTTAGTAGTTGGTATTGTTTTTGCATACATCACTTTCAGTGAGTCTAGGAATTTTATTAAAAAAAATATATTACCTGGTTATTTTAAAGTACACGTAAATTTTTTTTCATCAGCATTTAAATGTGGCATCAATGCACGAAATGCTCATAGTTTTCACAATCCGTATTTGATAAATCCACTGCCGCAATGTTTGTCTATTAGCATCTTCGTTTTCAGCCAAAGTAAGCAACAAAGCATCTTCCACCCAGTGGACCGGGTCACTCCCGGATTGTCACAAGTGGGAATCGTGCCGGACGATGCAGTTGCTCGGTGGATTTTCTCAGGGATCTCCTCTTTCCCCCGCCCTTGCATTCCCACGCTGCTCCATTCTCAACTCATTTCACACTAATTGGCTCTCAAGACCTCTTGTTAACAGCCCCCCACGTTTCTCAACTCAATGTATCAGTTAGGGTACACTGGACATTCTGAAATTACTGTTTTGGCTCAGTTCGAATGAATCAATGTATCCACCAGTTCAACCAGCCTGAAATATTGGTGGATCTGATCGATGTACACCAGAGCATTAATCAATAAATTTTCAAACACAATCTCCCAAACAAAACAATATAAATAAATAAAGCACCCGTGAATGGTAAAGTACAGGCAAATGGCCAAGTTTAACGGCAATAGGAAAACTTTATGCCTTGAACTGTATACCATATTGCGGCACTTGTTTTTAGCAAATTATCCTAGTTTTCTCCTGTTAACAAATCCCCAGCATCTCTCCTTGATTTTATGTTTAATTTTATTCAAATTTAATTGTGAACATTTAATGTCAACTTAAAATTCAAATGTAATGTACACTTGAGGACAAGTAATGAGAGAATTACGGCTTCATGTAAGAACATATGAAAATATGTAAGCAAGCAAGCATGCATGCATGCACATAATGTATATGATATACATATGCACGTAGACTGATCACGGTAAAATGAGCACTTATGAGACCAACCATGGAAAAATGTCACCGCCGCTTGTGCATATGATTTAATGGGCACACTGGCTGGCATAAGTCCAGTGAAGTTGGTAATCACAGAGAGGAAAGTTGTTCCACTTCTTAAAGCTGAATTAAAAGTGCTATGTTAAAGATTTGTGAATACTGAAACTATTTATTTTGCTTTCAGGTTTATTAATGCATAATCAGTGTAAAAATGAGCAAATTTGTAAAATAATTCTACAGTTTCACTTGGCCGATGCATGAGCAAAGTAATGAGGCCCATGGCATTGTTAATTGTACATATGGTGGAAGAATACACAATTTGCACACAAGAAGATCTTGAGCAGTGCTTTCAAAAGTGCTCAGTTTATCGTGAACAGCCTTTACACATAATATAAATAAAAGCACATTTGCAACACTTAATAAATTAACCTACCAATGCCAGTTATTAACGTTTGTTGCATCAGGTCTTTCTTCGACAATCCATCGAGGGTCTCCTTCTCCCCACTTTGCCATTTACAGATAATTATGCCCTGTAACATTTAAAATGCTATATCAAAAAGTGTTAACATATTCTATCTTAAAAGAAAAAAATGCAACATATGGAGACTATAAAAATAAATGATTACTATATATAAAATGTGACCGTACAGGCGGTATGTGTCTAGATTAAGGACTTTTTAAAAAAAATTGGCTGAAAGCTTTTCTAATGATTTTTTAACACTATGTAATTTGCAGATTTATTTCTGCCCAGGTGCATTTTTTATTCATCTTAGGCCCTAAAACCCCATAGTATGGCAGTGAGAATCCTGGAAACTCTGGAATAAAGATATTATGATCATAATAATAGCGACATAAGTGCCGAAAAAAGTGAAACAGGTCTCCCTACGAACAACAGAATTGCCTAGAAAAACTACAGAAATATGAAGCCTGTGAAAACAGGCATGGCCTTCTGTACTCACGTTGCTCATGCTCTTGGAACCAGAGTTGTGCAGATTTGCATCTATTTAGTTTTATAAAGTTGGCGGTAGACAAAAAAATCTAACAAAGAAAAGTAAAGGGGAAGAATTGCAACTTTTCTGAAAATTGAAAACAAATCCCAGAAAATGGTACGTATCAACATTAATAGGGCGAATATAAGTTTCTTGGGGGCATCACAATGCAGTAGCTGAACCACATTAAATGCAAGAAGACCTCTCCTAACTACACAATAAGTGAATCACAAGGGGCGTGTGTGCTGATGCACTATTGCACATTGGAAAAAGAACAATAAATGACTGTAATTCAATTCTTTAATTCAATCTCATTAAATCCATAATTTTTAAAATTATATTTTATTACATATTTTTAGTAGGTCGATCACAGAGGGTGTGTATGTCGACACACTATCACGCATTGGAAAAAGTTTAATAAGGACTAACATTTGCCAACATGCCATTCAAACATAATGAAACCATGGTAGTAAGTAGATAATTCTTTTTAATTAACATTTTTCTATTCTGCAATAGTTATCAGCGTGGCTAGCAGTATCCTTATATCAAATTCCCTGACATTTCAAGGCATCCTGTTATTTTTCCCTAACTAACACACACAGCAAAATCCAAATATATTTTTATGTTATTTACCGAAAAATTACAAATTCCTTATATGGGTTCCATCAACATAGCTTTCTTTACAGATGTCTTTCTATGTAACAAATACTAAATATTTATATTTAAAAAAATGTGTAAATAAAGATGGCACAAGAAAAAAAAAGGTGACAGCTGGAATACTAGTATAGTATTACTATAGATTGAAGTAGATGGTTATTTAGTGTTATTTCTGGCTAAAACTTCATTATAAACATTTTTAGTATTTTTGTAAATTTGGCCTTAGGTAATATTTCATTTTAATTACAGTTAATCCAGAGTATTATGTTTAAAATAATTGTTTTGAATTGTGTTTGTCAGTTCAGTTAAATTTTTATTAATGGCAGATATTGTTAATTGCGGTTGCTAAGAAAAGGTATTTAAACAAATAATGTTTGTTTATTTTCATAGAACCATAGAACGCTTACTGAAATTTGTGATTTTTGTAAATGTTTTAAAGGTATTTATTTCTATGTGGTGAAGCTGACATTTCGCTTTGGAATAAGTATTTTGTTTATTGTGGAACTTATCAAAATGCTAACAAAGCTCAGCTTGAAAAAGAGATAGTGATTTCTAGATTGCTTTTGGCTCGTTTCTTCTCGCACAGCATGGTGACATCAGCTGGTCTTCTTTGTTACAATGCTGCACCAACATAAAGTTAGTTAGCAATGCTGAAACAAATGTCTTAGATCTGCAATTGCGTGGGAAATAGCAGTGAAGAGGCCCTCAAATGCAATATACAGTAATTTATTATGTTCAGTGCGCCGACTTCAAGACTTCCATTTTTCGGAATGCGGAATAGACTTGGAATAGCCGAGCCACGAATGCAGCTTCGCATTCTTCGGACTTGAGAGATCTAAATTTATCTTTATCTTGATTACTGCCCTATAAACTTTTAAATAAAAGTGTTCTACCTTTTTTTTAAATTTATTTTTAGTGTCCTTCCTTACCTGAGCTGAAACATGNCAAAGTAATAAGGCCCATGGCATTGTTAATTGTACATATGGTGGAAGAATACACAATTTGCACACAAGAAGATCTCGAGCAGTGCTTTCAAAAGTGCTCAGTTTATCGTGAACAGCCTTTACACATAATATAAATAAAAGCACATTTGCAACACTTAATAAATTAACCTACCAATGCCAGTTATTAACGTTTGTTGCATCAGGTCTTTCTTCGACAATCCATCGAGGGTCTCCTTCTCCCCACTTTGCCATTTACAGATAATTATGCCCTGTAACATTTAAAATGCTATATCAAAAAGTCTTAACATATTCTATCTTAAAAGAAAAAAATGCAACATATGGAGACTATAAAAATAAATGATTACTATAGATATATAAAATGGGAAAGTACAGGCGGTATGTGTCTAGATTAAGGACTTTTTAAAAAAAATTGGCGGAAAACTTTTCTAATGATTTTTTAACACTATGTAATTTGCAGATTTATTTCTGCCCAGGTGCATTTTTTATTCATCTTAGGTNCAGGCGGTATGTGTCTAGATTAAGGACTTTTTAAAAAAAATTGGCGGAAAACTTTTCTAATGATTTTTTAACACTATGTAATTTGCAGATTTATTTCTGCCCAGGTGCATTTTTTATTCATCTTAGGTCCTACAACCCCATAGTAAGAATGGCCGTGAGAATCCTGGAAACTCTGGAATAAAGATATTATGATCATAATAATAGCGACGTAAGTGCCGAAAAAAGTGAAACAGGTCTCCCTACGAACAACAGAATTGCCTAGAAAAACTACAGAAATATGAAGCCCGTGAAAACAGGCATGGCCTTCTGTACTCATGTTGCTCATGCTCTTGGAACCAGGGTTGTGCAGATTTGCATCTATTTAGTTTTATAAAGTTGGCGGTAGACAAAAAAAATCTAACAAAGAAAAGTAAAGGGGAAGAATTGCAACTTTTCTGAAAACTGAAAACAAATCCCAGAAAATGGTACGTATCAACATTAATAGGGGGAATATAAATTTCTTGGGGGCATCACAATGCAGTAGCTGAACCACATTAAATGCAAGAAGACCTCTCTTAACTACACAATAAGTGAATCACAAGGGGCGTGTGTGCTGATGCACTATTGCACATTGCAAAAAGAACAATAAATGACTGTAATTCAATTCTATAATTCAATCTCATTAAATCCATAATTTTTAAAATTATATTTTATTACATATTTTCAGTAGGTAGATCACAGAGGGTGTGTGTGTGTCGACACACTATCACGCATTGGAAAAAGTTTAATAAGGACTAACATTTGCCAACATGCCATTCAAACATAATGAAACCATGGTAGTAAGTAGATAATTCTTTTTAATTAACATTTTTCTATTCTGCAATAGTTATCAGCGTGGCTAGCAGTATCCTTATATCAAATTCCCTGACATTTCAAGGCATCCTGTTATTTTTCCCTAACTAACACACACAGCAAAATCCAAATATATTTTTATGTTATTTACCGAAAAATTACAAATTCCTTATATGGGTTCCATCAACATAGCTTTCTTTTCAGATGTCTTTCTATGTAACAAATACTAAATATTTATATTTAAAAAAATGTGTAAATAAAGATGGCACGAGAAAAAAAAAGGTGACAGCTGGAATACTAGTATAGTATTACTATAGATTGAAGTAGATGGTTATTTAGTGTTATTTCTGGCTAAAACTTCATTATAAACATTTTTAGTATTTTTGTAAATTTGGCCTTAGGTAATATTTCATTTTAATTACAGTTAATCCAGAGTATTATGTTTAAAATAATTGTTTTGAATTGTGTTTGTCAGTTCAGTTAAATTTTTATTAATGGCAGATATTGTTAATTGCGGTTGCTAAGAAAAGGTATTTAAACAAATAATGTTTGTTTATTTTCATAGAACCATAGAACGCTTACTGAAATTTGTGATTTTTGTAAATGTTTTAAAGGTATTTATTTCTATGTGGTGAAGCTGACATTTCGCTTTGGAATAAGTATTTTGTTTATTGTGGAACTTGTCAAAATGCTAACAAAGCTCAGCTTGAAAAAGAGATAGTGATTTCTAGATTGCTTTTGGCTCGTTTCTTCTCGCACAGCATGGTGACATCAGCTGGTCTTCTTTGTTACAATGCTGCACCAACATAAAGTTAGTTAGCAATGCTGAAACAAATGTCTTAGATCTGCAACTACGTGGGAAATAGCAGTGAAGAGACCCTCAAATGCAATATACAGTAATTTATTATGTTTAGTGCGCCGACTTCAAGACTTCCATTTTTCGGAATGCGGAATAGACTTGGAATAGCCGAGCCACGAATGCAGCTTCGCATTCTTCGGACTTGAGAGATCTAAATTTATCTTTATCTTGATTACTGCCCTAAAAACTTTTAAATAAAAGTGTTCTACCTTTTTTTTAAATTTATTTTTAGTGTCCTTCCTTACCTGAGCTGAAACATGATTAATGTAAAATTGGTTATCCCATTAAGAACATTAAAAAGTAATGTATATAAAATTTCACTGCAAAACTTTCTCTGATATTTAAAAATCAAAAAATTGAAGTTAAGTTGGATATTTTACCCAGTAATTAAATGAGATCGCTCTTGCTTTAAGTATGCTGAGCTACGTCGTGCTTCGTGATTTTCCCAGAATGAGAAAACACATGCAAAGTGCATGTGTATCTATATATGTTTCTGTTCTGTTACAGCCAAGGGTCACTCATACAGCTTCTGAGGTTTTTTTAATTTGTACTCGTTTGTTCTTCTCTGTCATGTGCCTATGTAATGTCAATAGTGCTTCTAAATGGTCTTAAGTTTATCTTGTTAGGAATTATTTTCGCTTATCTCTTATCTGTTTCTATACAAAATATGGTAGGCATACATACTAGTATTTCCTCGCTGTCGTATCACTATAATCTGTATATGCTATTTCGCAGAGATATTAACAACACTATACTAGCAATCTAGAGCCAGAAACAAAGTGTCAATGAACAGACCAGGCATTATACAATGTAGCAATTCACAGAGAACACCAGCAGGTTTTTGAATTATTATTTTAGCAATATTTTGTATGAAAATCTTAAACCTGCACCTAAAATTACATTTTCTACTATGGTAATGGTTGGGAAAAAAAAAAAAAAATAAATTCTATTTTAGGAAAAAAGTACAATAATAAGTATCATTACACATATAACAAAATTGGCCCAAAGCTTCTAACCTTCCTACAAAGGTGGAATGAACAAATATAACGCACAGTACAACTCATGATATGGAATGTGGGAGAAGTGCTAGAATCCAATATTTTTATTTTCTATTAAATACATTTCTAACCACTATCTAAATTCCCTGACCATTACAACTTCCCTTGGTATTTCCCAGACTTTTCCAAAAATTCAGAATTCCCAGACATTCCCCTGGTTTCCCTACTGAATGAGACATGTTCACCAGCATAGTAGAAGTGTGATTCAAGAAGCCTGTATGACGTCGCTGGTTTAGTTCAGTATTTGCGGCATTCTCCCATGCTCTTCAAAGTTAATGCAAACGTCTACATTTCAAAATGATACGCAAGTTATCTAGATAAATTTCCACGAGAATGAAGGGGAAGTCACAGGTTTCACATGAAAACCAAACCTGCAACAGTTGACATTTAAGGCTTAATACTAGGATCACTCATATCACAAACAAAAGAACAGCATACAAAGAGTGGACACTGTCGTGTGAACCAACTAGTCCCTAAAAAAAAATGGACATCATCACAGGTAGGCAACATAAATCTGCAATTTTCACATTGGCTACACCGTCAAACAGCAATTGGTAATTAATTGTTCACTTTAGCAACTTTCATGAAAATTTTCTTTTGGCTCTACCGAAGCTGCAGAGTCAATTCTGCACAGGTACATGCCAAACCTGTGCCACTCTACTTCCCGGCGTACAAGCAAAAACAGCGCGGACGGCACACCCATTCTCTTACTTGTCCCTACTTCATGAAGCTGGCTAATAGGTATACAACCTCCATGCTAGCTTCACTAGCGCTTCTGGAAGTAGAGTGGTAAAGATTTGCGTGTTGTTTTCTGGAGCTAGTAGCAGTTTATTTTTCCATTGTTTGCAAAATTTTTGTGATGTTTTTTTTTTTTTTTTACTTTTTCTATCCCACAATTTTTCTGAATTTTATAGCCCGCTGCATTATTTACATCAATCAAATATTCAAATAAGCCAATGCTGATATAAATCAGAAAATTCGGTAGCTAACAAAAAAGATGCCATTAATATTGTTTTTTTTAAGTAGCTAAAGAGAACACTTACTCAAATGTGCTATATTATGTTTTCTCAAGGTCAATATGTCATCATACACAGCACCCTCACTTCTACCAATATATTTAACATAATGCAAAACAATTTTTTGGAGGCCTGAATATTCAATTTAGAGACCCTTACATTAGAAGGGGTGCGGCCCAATCCATTTCATTATGGAACCAGTTTTGAAAGATGTTTAATGTCATTAGAGTACATTTTGTTACTTTATACATACCTAACTGTTACACTGGAACATATGCATGCTACCTTCAGCATGGAAATAAACACACACACACACTCATTTATGCTTAACAGCATCTTGCCCATCCTTCAAAAAATCCTAGGAGAGTGGCTACCAATTCGCTACAAAGAGACCATTTTAAAATTACAGTATATTCAAATTTATGTACCTAGATAAATACCAGCTTCTCTAATTACGTTTAGGTTTTAAAATAAAACCCATTAAATTAATAGTGATTTTAATTTTCTCACCCTATCCGGTAACCATCCCCTGATTCTACTTTAAACTATTATCTAACTCTTTCCTTTGAACATGAACAAAGGAGACGTGTTTACAGATATAGATGAAAACAAAACCTAGTTTTTCATAAATCCCAACAAAAAAAAATTAATAACCAGCATGTGTGAACTACACAGTTGTAGCACACATTCTCCCTAGTAGTGGCTTTAGCACTTATTTCTAAAATTTCCTATTTTTAATAAAATAAGAGATTACATTCAGGAGATGATGAGATGGTGAGTGTGTGTTGGTCGTTGTGTGCCATTCTGAATTCTGATTAGCTTGCCTATTGTTATGTCCGAGTCAATATTAGAATATTGTCTGTGTGGCATGGTGTCAGTAGAATTGGCCAAATTTTATCTTTCATAAACAAGCCACCAACAGTAGTCGGAGGGTGTGGAGGAGAATGGAGCAGGGTAGGCAGTCTATGCTTGTGACGTCTGTGAAGGAGTGGAATGTGTTGCTGGAGGAATAGGTAATCTGTGC
>NQII01004027.1:126700-142942 GCA_002778355.1 Clitarchus hookeri
AAAAAAAAGTAAATTTGATTCCAAATTTTCTGCATCAGAAAAACATGTGTAATTATGTAAAGTATCAATGAAAACAACAGAATCAAATTTAAGGTAACTACATTACAAAATGTTATTGTATCAGAAACTTCATCTAATGCAGCACCAAAGCACCTGGCCTTAAGAAGTAGTCTGTGCAGCTAGCGAATACCACGAAAATCGAATAAATCTCAACTCGCCAAATAGTCAAACGGCACACACACAAAATGACGCCGCAACCCGACGTCTAGGTCCAAAAATCCGAACCGTCACCGACGGCGGCTGCAGAATAACTGCATCAGAAACAAACAAAATACCCTGCCATCTAATGTGAGCCAAAACTAGGCTCACCAGCCAAGCACCAACATTTTATGAACAATGGGACAGACCAGCTCGACAGGCGGAAGTGCCCTGAGAATTGCAAGAAAAGCACGAAACAAGAACACAACCAGATCCAAACCATTCTTTTAAAATTTACTATTTCCCATTCGTAATGAACAGGCGACTGAAGCGCTCATCGTGGTTATGGTTCAAGGTATAAAATAGGTGCGTGGAGTTGCACAAACACATTACGTCGTCTCACAACAGACTTCAAGCAAGACAAAAATGTTAGGTTATGGGATGGCCACATGGGCAAACAAGTATGTATTAAAACCTTACCATAATTTTACCAAATACTTACTACCTGACAGTCTTACAAGCCGTAGCTCACTTGACTTACACTATTTACAATGCCCAACGTTAAATGTCAAAAACAATCAGCTCCTCGCTGGCTCTATTCAAATTCGGTCAAATGGATTAGGAACATACATCAATAATGTCTTCAGCGATTATCACAACTGCGTTACACAAATCAACAACGGTTTCTGTTAACCTGACCGTCCGCAGCTTCCACTCCAGGAACTTTCTTCTACCGTAAATTACTAGAAGGTTCGATTCCCCAAACAGCTAACTACATAAATTTCATTCCCCATATGTGCACTTGCAATTTCAGGAAATATCGAAACAATGATCGATATAATAATAATATCGATATAAGATTTAAGCTATTGTAAAGATAATATAAGAATAAATGTGGTAAGTAAGTGTGAAATCTACCTACTAACCCTCAGGGGCATTCTTGTTCCTGTCAGCATATAAAAAATAAGTTAGGAAACGCTACTGAAATAATACCAATTCACACAACAAAGAATTTTATTTGTCGAACCTATGATATATTATTTTTAGATTATAGCTTCGAAAGCCAAATAAGGTTTGTTTCTCTAAAGTGTAAAAGCTACGCAAATTCCATAATCTGCACAAATATGTACAGCATCGCGTTTTCCTCATTTGACTGTGACGTCACAACACTTTTACACAATTTTTCTTCGTCTGTGCAGCTTATTTTGGGAAAACACATGCACAANTTGACTTACACTATTTACAATGCCCAACGTTAAATGTCAAAAACAATCAGCTCCTCGCTGGCTCTATTCAAATTCGGTCAAATGGATTAGGAACATACATCAATAATGTCTTCAGCGATTATCACAACTGCGTTACACAAATCAACAACGGTTTCTGTTAACCTGACCGTCCGCAGCTTCCACTCCAGGAACTTTCTTCTAACCGTAAATTACTAGAAGGTTCGATTCCCCAAACAGCTAACTACATAAATTTCATTCCCCATATTTGTACTTGCAATTTCAGGAAATATCGAAACAATGATCGATATAATAATAATATCGATATAAGATTTAAGCTATTGTAAACATAATATAAGAATAAATGTGGTAAGTAAGTGTGAAATCTACCTACTAACCCTCAGGGGCATTCTTGTTCCTGTCAGCATATAAAAAATAAGTTAGGAAACGCTACTGAAATAATACCAATTCACACAACAAAGAATTTTATTTGTCGAACCTATGAAATATTATTTTTAGATTATAGCTTCGAAAGCCAAATAAGGTTTTTTTCTCTAAAGTGTAAAAGCTACGCAAATCCCATAATCTGCACAAATATATACAGCATCGCGTTTTCCTCAGTTGACTGTGACGTCACAACACTTTTACACAATTTTTCTTCGTCTGTGCAGCTTATTTTGGGAAAACACATGCACAAACTGTGCTAGCTATTGAGTAGGCGTAACCGATGTAGACAATGTAGATGTAAACAATTATATGTTTTATGCTGTTAGGCCCATTGGTATATCAATGTAGTATGAAAGTTTATAGTTTTTTTTTTGTATTTCTTGGGTGCTTAGTAATACTTACAAAGGTGCAAGGAAATTAAAACCATGACGCGAACTGCGTTCTCTATTAGCAATCGCCGCCCTCGAACTCTTGGACGGCTGCCGAAAACGACACCACAGCCAAAATGGCGCGAAGGAATGCTCGCAATTGGCTAGCCATTCAGACACTAGGATCAAGCAGCTGTACCGCCATCATTTCACCAAGAGGTAACTTTTGGGGACAGGACAGCTTGGGATGGCCTCCTACATCATAATTCATCCCCAACTACGAAACCGCTGGGGAACTGAAGGCTGCGAAGGATATTCAGCAGATCCTGCAGGCTGATGACCACTCTTATGCACACTACATTCACTGCTCTGGGTGTGTTTCCAGTTTGCATTTTGGAGTGCAATTGTCCAGTGTAATTTTTCATTATTGATTCTATAAGAATTGCTACACATAAAAGGAGAAAAATCAATGAAACTTAATTACGTGTCCTTTTAGATGAAGAAAACTACACCCAATTATAAGACATGTACCTATCCAATGATGAAGACCTGATTTTACAAAATTTTAAATTACTCTAGCTCTTGTGAAAAACGCAACACCAAGATGGATACATGTGATTGAAATCACCTTTATACCATAGATTAGATACACGACAATACACACATGATTAGGATTACAGAACTGTACATGATCTCTGTCCTTGATAATTCAGTATGGTGCGAAGCCCCCATGTGCTGCAATCAGAGCCCCTAAATTTCGTGTCATTGAATCAAAGAAAACCTGGATATGTTCCTGGGGAATCTTCCTCCACGCTGTTTGTATGCGAGTCCACAATGTATCAACAGTGGTTGCTGGAGGTCCATGACGAACAAGTCGCCGACTAACCATATCCCAGACATGTTCGACGGGCAAACTGTCAATCGAATGTGAAGGCCAGGGAAGCAGTGGTATCCATAGTTCATTGAAGAAGGCTTGCACATTCCTCGCCACATGTGGCCAGGCTTCATCCTGCTGAAATATGACATGTGGAGTCGNTCATTGAAGAAGGCTTGCACATTCCTCGCCACATGTGGCCAGGCTTCATCCTGCTGAAATATGACATGTGGAGTCGGCTGAATGAGGGGTAGTTCTTTGGGTTCTAAAACCTCCCAGATGTAGTGGTTACTGTTCAGATTTCTCTTAATACATATGAGTCGAAATCGTATGTTGTATCCAATGGTGCCCCAAACCATCACACTTGGTGTTTGTCTGCTATGCTGCTCCACAATGTAGGCTCCCAGTTTGTGGTCACCACAGTAGCACCTAACACATATGCAGCCATCACTGTAAGACATGTTGAAACGTGACTCGTCCGAAAACACTACAGTTTGCCAGCGATGGCATTCGCACACCCACTGTAGTCTGAGGCGTTTGAGTTTTCTGGATAATGGCATACATGCATGCCACCAGTTCAGCGCCGCATCAGAAAGTTTTGAACAGGCGACACAGACAGGTCCACACCCGTTGCAGTGCTTCAGTGTCGAGCCAACACAGTGAACGAGGATTGTACGGTCCGTTACAACCACGTGGACAAGATGGTGGTCATCCTATACTGTGGTTACGTTGAATGGTCTGGTACCCACTCTTCGCTGTGTACTAACTTCTTTTATCCCCTGGTGTCACACACACATCACTGTCATAACTGCATACCCAGCACGAGCCGAAATGTCATGGAATGACAAACCCCTTTCCCAGAGATCGATCATTATACCCTGTTCGAACTCACTCACATACTGATATGGCAACCTCTGACATTGACGAAGCATACTGACACTAGTTTTCACTTCGTTTGACGGTTCTTCACTGACTGAGCTTGGCGTAACATGGACCGTTCCAGTCACACAAGAAATGGTGTTGCTGGGCCTATGTGTACACCATCTCTTTGCAATCGTAAACACTCATTCTTTCTGGGTGTTGCAATTTACCCAAACAATAGTGTATATTTTGCCCCATTTTTAATTTCATGTTTCTCTTTAAATAATGAAGGGGTCTTTCTAACTATGCCAAGAAAATTTTTATAGAAAATGTGATATTTCATATTTCTAAAAGCAACAAATAAAAATCTATGTTTAGAGTGAGAGATTTGGGCAGCTCTTATCATCGAGGTCTTGAGTGCTGTCGAGGGTGAAGTTAAATGTGGAGCAGCACCGCAATGAAGGGGCGGTAAAAAGGGAGATCCCCGAGAAAACCCACCTGCCAGTGTCATTATCCGGTTACGATTCCCGCATGTGAGAATCCGAGGGCGACCCCATCGGGAATCGAACCCGGTTCACCTAGGTGGGAGGCGAGTGGTCTAACCACTACACCATCACAGCCCTCCTTTGTTTAGATAATGTAATGTTTTAATGGTTTCCAGCCTGTACTTTTACTACACAATATTCTTTACAAAACAAAACAGTGAGTTAGAACTAAACAGGGACATACACAATTATCAATCAAGGTGTAAGAATAACCTACATAAGGCACATGGAACAAGTGAATTTGCATATAGCCCACTCTATAATGGTCTCAAAGTATTTAATAAAATATATCATAGCCAATAACATAAATAAGTAATCAAAACAATTCTAAATATAATTAATAGCTTATCTATCAGACAATTTTTACTATTCTCTTAATGAATACATATGTATTTATTTGGGGAAAAAAAACCAGTAGACGTTACTGCGATTGGACATAATGAAAAAATTATTCTATCATTTTACATTTTAGTTATGTTTATCTCAGAAATGCTAGTGACATGGTGGGGTTTCCAGGGTTGATGACGAGGGTCCCCACCTTACATTACTTACCAGATTGAGGTGGAAACTGATGGATTTGCACAGTGCCATGACTCAGTGAGCATGAGTTAGTGAGGGTCGTGCGGTCGACTGCGCACAGGTCCCTGGAGTCCTCTTTCGGTCTATGGCACTTCGAGATGATGATGTTACCAGTAATTCAATATACCTAGTGGTTTTCACTTTTACATTGGCGTGGCTCTGAGCCACCTGACACACCCTTACTTATAATTTTGTTTGCTACAAGTGGGTGCAGCACCCTAAATACCCAGAGGGGTTAAAACAAATAAAATGCTCAAGACATTTACTTGTTCCTTGATGTAAATGCTGACATGAACCACGCATCCATGTGTGCCCTCGCGACCACTTGTACCTCTGCAGACACTTACACTACCTTGCCGAAACCAGGCTGAAGTAAACATTCGGCATTGTGTAGGACAGTACGGGTCGGTGAAAACGGAACACACCCACCTCGTCATCACGTACTATGTGGGTCAAAAGACTGTCTGGCTTTATTTACCTCAAGAGGTAACTCGTGGGGAAAAATAACAAGTGGTCCAACATGGTTTCCCCCGAAAGCCACTCTGGTAATTGGAGGAAATGTCGGCACAGCTTGCACCGCGATGCCTGGCTACCTTCCAACCTGCGTGACGTCGAGAGGACTGCTGGCTGGAATAATAGTGCTACATAACCACAAGTACGGCTAAATAATGGGGAGTAAACTCCCGAAGGAGTACACAGTGTTCAAAATGCCTAGCTTAATTAATTAAAGTCATTTTTTTTATCAAAACCTAAACGAACGTGGATACCCACACCCCTTTCAGGGATGGACTCATCCAGCCCACCAGACACTAAAAAACAAAATCAGTTTACCGCTATTCCAGTTATTTCATTAATTGTAATTATGTTCAGTGCTTAAAAGGGAAATTGTTTTCTCTATTCACATCAGACTGCCTATCAATTGCTCATTGTTTTTATATTATGTTTCTAGTGCGGTGACATCCCCCATTATGTCAAAGTCACAAACATTATCATCATTTAATTAATCATGGCGATGTCACCAACATGTTATTAAACAGGAAATTGTATTGTGTAGCATATTCATTAGTCTTGAGGGAGTTCATGTCAATTTTCTCATAATTTTTGGCATCGGCTTAGGCCATCTTGAGTGGAAGGCGATGCAATGATTTTAGTCTGACTTCAGTACTCAGGTCGGCCGGCAGCATGGGAGTTTCGCTCTGCGCAGACCTCTCGGCACATCCAAATTTTTCCTGCAAAAACTTTCATTCTCTATAGCAATGTAATTAACCAGAAAATGTTGCTTGTTTAGTACCGAGGGGACGACCATCTACCTCCCTACAGTTTTAATGAGGGTTTAATGCGCTACATGTACTTCATTAATGTTCATGGCTTACGCCGATTTAACAGTATTAGTCACCGGCAGACCAGAGTGTCGGGTCCGCATCAGTGTACATATAACAAAATAAGTCTTGACTAACCACAAGTATTTCATTTACTTCACCTGTCAGGGTACTTCTGGCACTGCACCCCATTGGAGCTTCAATTAAATGTAAATAAGCCATGCAATGTGGCCTACAACCTTGCCAGTGTAATCGTTGAAACCACTAACCATGTGCAATTATTGGCAAGTTCATTATCTACAAGCACTTCATAATGACAGAGAACTCCAGGATCCATAGGCCGTCGACCACATGACCCTCACTCACATATGTTCACTGAGTCATGGCACCAGGCAATTTCACCAGTTTTTGCCTCAACCTGGTAAGCCAGGTAAGACAGGGACCCACATCAACACCCCAGCAACCACTCACACATCAATGCCCACTTATGCTATCACATACCGAACCTATGCGGATACGTCACTCGGTCTGCTGGTGACCAATGCGGAACAAAATGGCCTAAGCCATATATAGCTTAAGTTGTGAATGCTCGTGATGCGTTAAGCCCTTAGAAATAAAAATAGTTCCAGTAAATTGCGTTGCTATTGAAATGAAAATTAATGCAGCAAAAGTTGNGTTAAGCCCTTAGAAATAAAAATAGTTCCAGTAAATTGCGTTGCTATTGAAATGAAAATTAATGCAGCAAAAGTTGAAAGTGCTGAGGGGTTCACGCGGAGCGAAAGTCCCATGCTGCGGCCGGCCCGAGTGCTGAAGACAGACTGAGCATCATGGCATTGACTTCCGCTAAGGGTGGCCGAAGTCGGAACCAAAATTGAGTGAAAAATTACATTGGCCCTTTACATGTAAACAAAGTGGTACATAATGAAATTACATAACAAAAGCCAGAGTGATATCATACCATTATTTAATTAAGTGTTAATTAACTCAGTGAATGTGACGTCACAAGGTATGTCATCGCACTAAAGAAACATAATAAATAATTTGGAGCGAGGGTAGGCAGTATGCTGCAATGGAGAAACACAAATGCACTTTCACATTATATAATAAACAAAATTATTAAAATAGACAAAATAACTTTTTTTTTAAACTGGCATTCTATTTCCAGTAGGCTTCACCAATGGTCGAGTCCAAGTGTTTCAACCTGGGTGGGTTGGGTGAGTCCATCCCTGAAAAGGGGCGTGGGTAGCGATGCTCAATTTGTAATTTAATAAAAAAAAACTTTACATTGATTGGTTACTGTTTTTGCAATACTTTTGATGGCTTCGAGTATAATTCCCCACTGTTTAACTACAGTCGGGGTCAAGTAGCACTATTTCCCTGGCCAGTAGGTCAGTCAACTTCACGTCGTTGCGGAAGATGCAGGGCGTCGCAGCGCAAGGTGCCTTGATGTTCCCTCGAATGGATGGTGCACCTGACGGCTATGGCATTCGGGGGGACACTGTGTTGGACTGCTTGTTATTTCCCCCTAAGTGTTACTTCTTGAGGTAAATAAAGCGAGGTGGTTACTTGAGTCATGTAGTACATGAGGACGAGGTGATTGCATTCCATTCTCACCAGCACATTCTATTGTGCTCATGGTCGGATGTTCGCTTCTTGCCGGTGTCAGCTAGGTGAGTGAAGGAACTCGGGAAATTCAAGTGGTCGTGAGAGCACACATGGATACCTGTTTCACGACAAATGCCCGCTCCCCTCTTCAGTGACTTTTTGACCCTACAGTCCTTGCGAAATAGGTAGTCGGTGGCTTTAGATGGTGATGTGGCCTCAGCTGGTAAGGCTTATGTTAGCGTGGAGTGGTGTTGGCTGCTGCTCGCTCAGGGTCAAGACCTTGACAGTGTTGAGGGGCCATGGCACTTCTGTGGGGAAGGGGGTGGGGGTGGCCCCTCCACAGGCTGTGCATGTCCATGCAGTGTAGGTGGCATGGCCACTAGATTAGCGGGGTGCAGGGGGGTAGAGCCCCCTCCTCTGCCATCTCATCACCATTGCTACTGCTGCAGGTGTGTGGGCGCCGACAAGTATGTGGTAACCACGAGGGGGAGGAGGGTGCCCGGAAGTCAGGCTGTCTAGGCCTGTTACAACCCCCCTCTCGCTGTGCTGGTCGTCCCACGATGCGATGTCAGCTGCTGAGTGGTGCCTCGAAGGCATCGCGGCACTGCTGGGTGCGGAGTTTACCTTTGGGGAGATCCCGCTTGCAGGTGTCTCCAGTGGCTCATCATAGGTGACATCTTCGGAAGTGGCATCATGATGCGGTGTGTCGTGACACTGGGCATCATAGCACAGGATGTCATAGCGCAGGGCATCGTGGTGCTGCAGGCTGGCCCAGTCGGGTCTGCAGTGGTTACTGCTGATGTGTTGTTGTATGGCTGGGTGACTCTCCGAGGGGCTCCTGTGCTTCTGCTCTGTCCCTTGTGGGACAGAATTGGCAGAATTGGCAGAATATAAATGGAACAGACAAAATTCTGATGACCCATAATAGGGTACTCAGGTAAAGGCTTGCAAAAAGTAATTCGGAGTATTCTAGATTGGCGAGGAGGATAGGTTTTTAAGAGAGAAAACCGGTAGAATACTGTGTAACGGCAACTTGGAAATATGAATGGCCCGAAGAGACCAAGAGGAGAAAGTGCAGTGCATTGCCTTACTCATCAGAGTACAGTTGCAATGAGGGAGGATGGAGGGTGTGCTGGCCTTCGGGCCTTAAAAACCTGTCCCTTGTGGGCGTCGAGACACAGGCATAGCAGGTACAAACAGGCGCCCGAGGGCGCTCCCATCAGTTTCAAGGCTTAATGTGCCCGATTCGCCGTTTGGGGCAGTTGGTGTTGTTGCTTCGCTGTTGTTTTGGACGCCCTCCTGGTTGGGCATCGAAGCACGGGGCGTCGTGTGCCAGGCATCTCGATACTGGTCTCTTCTACTCATAGGTGTAGGTCGTCTCGGTGTATGGCGACTCTCCTTCGGTTACTCACTTTGATGATATATGTGGTGTAGCACAGTGCTTTCACCACTCTATGTGGCCTGCTACATTTAGGGGCGAAGCCAACACAATAATTTTTCGCGCTGCTGGATAATTTGTGCTCGTGGACATACTCAAGTTGTCCAGGTTTCAATCTCCATTGTGGACGCATGGTTGAAGGCACCCATTTCGCTATGAAGCCTGTCTGATTCTCCCAGTGGACTGCAGGTCTGTTTTGCGGCACTGCAGCTGGGCTGCGCTGTCCTCGGCTTAACTCATGCTCTCTATGCGCAGGCCGATGAACTCATCGGGCTGCGGTAGTTCTCGGCCCTGCAGTGCTGCGGCAGGTGATTTGCCCATAGCAAGATTCACATGCCTCCTTATGGTAAATATGGCAGTTGGTTGGTGTTCGGCCCATGTCACGTGGATTTTCCCAACCTGCAGGCGCAACTGTGTCTTGAGGTTTTCGTTGCGATGCTCAGTCGTGTTGACCTGCGGGTTGTAAACAACCGTGGTGTGGTGCACTACTCCCCACTTGGCACACATATCGCACCACTGAGTCCCCATGAACTGTGTGCCATCGTCAGTAAACAGTATCCTGTGATAGTTCCGTTATTTTGTGTCAGTTCCACTGGAGCGACAAGCCCTCTCCCCCTCTCCCGATATCAGTGCTCTAGGGCAAAGTCCAATTCAACACCTGGTGCAGCGTGGGTGGCAGTGCGTGTGAGCTCAAGATTACGACTGCATGTGCCTCTCGTTTACTTCTGTAATGGGACTCGGGACCATTTCTAGTATGAACCAGTCATGATAAATTTGACTTGAATCAAATATGAATCACACACGAAATGACAAACTTGCTTGGCAAGGCCAATTCAAATCAAATGGTAAGTTTCATGAAAGTTTACAAGCTATATAGATTTAATATGTATTTTGTGTGTCAGTGTCTTCAGTATTTTCATATATTAAAATATAAGGATTTTATTCAATATATCGACAAATCGCAGGTATACATTATCTTAATTAGTGCAATACAGTGAAATAGTGAAATAGTCAGAACACAATCAGAATGAAATCTGTAAATGTTAAATTAACTTTAGTATCTTATTATGAAAACTTTGCAATATCTGTATTTACAGTCACATTCTTTATCCAGTTGAAACCTTAAATCATTTCTTAAAACGCATTCAGATTAATGTGAACACTGTTGCAAACAAGCAGTCATGTTTCTTTATTTACATTTGAATTGGGCATACTCTCCACCAGGCGTCCATGCTGACTTTTCAGTTTCATATGTATAACTGGCAACATCAGCTTATAAAATTTCTCATCTACAATTGTTTTTAATTTATAGGAAAAATAAACTGTACCCAGTAAGAATTTATAGCTCAGTAGAACATAAAATATTTAATATTAATAAACGGATTTTTTTTAAATTTTAGGTGTTATCTAGTGCTCCATAAGTATTTTATACTTATTGTCTGCACCAAAAATAAAAAGGGGAAATTTTTTTAGGGCAGAACTCAATAATTTCCCAAAATCACTCTTCCCTCCCAATGGGAAAATTTTCCATACACTATTCATGGTTGTCTGCAACTAAAGTTGATGGCACCAGTAACTGTGAGCGAGAATTCCGACGGGGTACCGTACTCCTTAGACCACAACGGATGACGTTTCTGGCAGTTGACACAACTCTGTAGTTTACTGAATCGAGTTGTGTCAGAATTCGAGACTTTTCAAAACATGGACAAATTGCTCAGTTGTTGGAGTCTCGACGAGTTGACGTATTACTGACAATTGCAGTAATGCTGTTGCGCAGGTGTATTTTATTCGTACGGCCATTCAAGCATCTAGTCTTTAACATTTTGGCAGGCCAAGGACGCCACATTTTAGTATGTGTTGTGGCACGTAACAGGACGCCACCAATTTTCTTCATAACTCTACGGACATGAATGGGATATTGGGCCTTACGTTTCTGCAATAGTTCTGTATCTGGCTCGTCATTCGGTTCGGGGCACCAAATGATGTCCTTGTTGGAGCACATGTGACAGGGCAGCATTTCATGTCTCGAAGAACATTTAACTTCTTTTATCCTTTTGCAGCCAGGTGTTATGGTGGCTGAGCGGTTAGACTGCTCGCCTCTTACCAAGGCGAACCGGATTCAATCCCCGGCCAGGCCTCCCCGGATTTGCGCAAGTGGGAATTGTGACGGACGATGCCGCTGGTCGGCGGGTTTTCTCGGGGATCTCTCGTTACCCCCGCTCTTGCATTCCGGTGCTACTCCATTATCACATCACTCCCACCGGCTCTCAAGACCTCGTTGCTAAGAGCTGCCCAAAGCTCTCAGCTCAATTCAACTTTTGCAGTATGTGATTGAATTACCAGATGTACCAAGGATAACATTTTTTTCACCTCGAAGAGCGACAGTTTCTGAAATGCTTCTCTTTGTAAACCTTTCTTGACAATGAAAGGAGGCACATGTAACTCCACATAACTAGACGGAATCGTTCCAGAACTGCCTGTCATTTCATTGCATTCTATTCTTCCATGGGTGATGAGGGAACCATCCTTGATGCGAGTGTTTTTTGATGCCGCTGTGATATGCCTCGTTGTGGAAATCGTCGACTTCGGCATGGTGGTCCAGGAATTGGAGGGAGGAAATTTGAAGACATTAGTTCAAAATATCTCGTGGCCTGTGCAGTTAGGAGTGGACAAACCTCCCACAAACCAACGCATCATGGTATACATCCGTTGTTTTATATGCTTGTGTAAATTCGTAATTTCCCACACTAGGTTGTCAGTTCGAAATTTGCGAACTTTTCTCTGCCACTCCGCGTTTTTACCGATTCTAGCGTATATCTGTGGTAAGTTGGTTGGAATGTGAGTTTGCTATGTGAGTTTGTATGCAAAGTAAAGAATGTGTTGGCGTAGTTTCGTATGCAAACCTTCCCCGATATCCAACTGGCGNATGTGAGTTTGTATGCAAAGTAAAGAATGTGTTGGCGTAGTTTCGTATGCAAACCTTCCCCGATATCCAACTGGCGTAAAACACGGCAGTTAAAAAGCAACAATAACAAATACTGATAATGACTGTGCAGAGAGAACATGAAATGAATTGACTACACTTTTGCGTCATCTCGCTCTATAGGAAATTGCTTGCAAATACATATACCACACCAGTATAGTGAAAAAGAGCGGGTGGTATAGTTTTTTTCCCCATAAATCCACGATGGCGTTCCTATATTCACTCACGAAGCAATCAAATGCATAGGGAAGTTACCAATTATATATTGCAGCGGTGCTAAACATTCCCATATTAGCAGCCGGATATATAGTAGTTTTTCGATATAATATGTAGGTTAAATCTTCCATTACAGTTTAGAAAGTTTACTAGAAAATTTGTTACAGTGACGATTTGTCAGCTGTCAGAATGAAGGAAACTGAACATTGGCAACACTTTTGCTAATTCTGTGAAAACAGAGGTTGCTCGACAGACGCTGAGCTGACGTAATGTAACACTTAATGCAGCTAACTACTCAGGTGCAAATACTTAAATCTTAACTTTATCAAGTAGCACTCCCTCTCTAAACGTTTTAGTACTTTATGGTGCAGGTATAATATTCAAATATTTCTTTTCATGATCATTCCATTCTCTGGTACATACCGAAGAAATCTTATGCGAGTATTTGTCTTCAGGTAATGTTATTTAATGAGGTTGGTAATACATTTCCACGTGAGTATGAAAATTAATTTATATAGGTATAATTTTATGACTGAATTTATAATTTCGTTGTAGCTTACCTAATGTACTTAATTTAGTGCCAATATCAGCATCATTTTTTGAATTTTTTTGTAGGACGAACAATGTTGTCATACACATCAGTTCTTTGAAATATGAAAAAATGTTTGCATACCTTGTNAATTTTTTTGTAGGACGAACAATGTTGTCATACACATCAGTTCTTTGAAATATGAAAAAATGTTTGCATACCTTGTTGTACATTGTAGTTGTCTTCCAAATATAAGGACAAAGTACAGTGATAACCTTAGTTTATAATAATGAAGACGTCTTCATGGAAACGGTCAAATGAGCTGCTTNTAAGGACAAAGTACAGTGATAACCTTAGTTTATAATAATGAAGACGTCTTCATGGAAACGGTCAAATGAGCTGCTTGCCCATCGTTTGTCAAATAGTTTGCACCCCAGTTAAGAAATAACGTTTCACAACCAACACCAAAAAGTCAAGGTACGCTATTAAAAAAACTGCGAAATTGCGTGAAATTTATGGTAAACATCATTTCGATTTCTTCGTAAGTTCTGAACTCTACATTTACGGTGGTAACGTATGTTCCATAAATGTACGAAAATAAATTTAAAACAATACAGAATTTTCTATAAATGTAGGGAACTTAGTTTAGTTNTATGTTCCATAAATGTACGAAAATAAATTTAAAACAATACAGAATTTTCTATAAATGTAGGGAACTTAGTTTAGTTATTTTAAATTTATTAAAGTGCATGTTAAAACATAATTAGAAATCTAAATGTTTGTATACGAAAGAGTTTTGAGCTTCATAACAAAAAAAAAAAAAAACGGATGTAGTAAATGATCTTACTTTCTGAGCAGCAGTTCTCATGTAAGACTGTCACGTTAAATTACACAAATAAAAACGATACTTTTATGTNCTTTCTGAGCAGCAGTTCTCATGTAAGACTGTCACGTTAAATTACACAAATAAAAACGATACTTTTATGTCATGCGGCTTGTTTTGGAATTCTACTGTCTGTTACAGAAAGTTTGATATATTTCTTTTGAATTTACACGTTTGTCTGAAAGCCGTAATTGTTGCAGGAACCATCATTTTCTGATTGTATTGTGGATGAATGCTTCAAGTTTCTTCGGAACCTTCGTGACTATTTTCTATTACGGAGTACTTTTGTATTTCGCCATCATGGATTCTCTTTTCGCATATAAACGGCACGTTTTACCAAAACACTGTTATTTAACGGAACGTTTTAACGGGGTAAGTGGTAATTTGATAGAATATAGAATGGAGCTGTACCGGACATTGTGTAATGATCTCTTCACTTTCAAAACAATTTGGCAATGCTTGCAGCAAACCACAGCAAGGTACCATCAACAAACGGTACTGATCGTAAGATANCTTTCAAAACAATTTGGCAATGCTTGCAGCAAACCACAGCAAGGTACCATCAACAAACGGTACTGATCGTAAGATATGCTTCACGAGTTTTGGACCGCGAAGTCCTGTTACGTGCTGTAAACATCATAGTATTTTCTTGATATTCAAACATATACACATTTACGCACATCGATAGCAGAAGGGATAAAGCGGCTTCTCTCAGAAGCAGTAACTGGTGAACAAATGGCAGTGTTGTGTAGTAAATCCCACAGATCACTGCTTACTTGGCTACATCAAACTTCAGTATGTAACTTTATTGATGCCCATAGTGTCGAATACAGTGAAACATTTTTCCAAGCAACGATGTCAAGGTTTGGAATACAATCAAATACCGAGTTACAGTGTCAGTTTGTCACGTTGGCAATCTTGAGAGCCCACGCCCAGTTTGACTTGGCCTCTTCTCTGCTGCAGAAAGTCACTTGGATGCTCGAGTTTGTGTCATTCCACTGGAACAGAAAACACGTAGTCAATTGAGTTTTGTTGTAGCTGCTTTGTACGAAATGTTTTATACGTGTTGATGATTGTTGCCTTTATATTTAACCTGTACAGTTACTTAAGAATTAAAACGACCGTTTATATTTGATTTATGAATATGGGGCCACAATGTGTGTGTGTGTGTATATACATATATATATATATATATATATATATATATATATATATATATATATGCGCGTGCGTGTTTGATTATGCGGTAGCGTATCTGACTGGCGTTCGGGAGGTCGTGGGTTCAATCCCGGCTGACTGTACTGGCAGTGGTATTGCCCAAATTCGTTTTCCCACCCCCACTCCAAGCGAATGCTGGTGGCGCAGATCCTGCATAACCCTCCCAATGACCTACCCACCTACATGCTATCCAGTAAGAAGGGCTATAGAGCTGTTGGCGTACACACAATAAATGAATATATGCATATGTATATACACACCACACTTGCTAAGAAATTCGGCTCCACGCTGGACATGAAACCAGTATCGTTGTTAAAATAATTTTTAAATATTGATTTAATATTTAATCAGTAAACTTATTTTATTCTAAATTACTGACTTGTGCGCGAAATCGCGGATATCTACGGTGCATAATATAAGTAAAATAACGTCATATTTATCTCGATTTATTTTATTCTTATTGTGCTTATGTAATGCTGCAAACGGTAACAATTTTTATTACATTATAAACACTGTCCCTTGCTGGCTTTCGAAATATTGCATATTTATGTTGTTAAGTATAAATATTATTATAGAAGCGGCGAAACCATTGCTTAAATTACCTCGTTTTTGGAGCCAGAATCCTGTATAGAGCAAGACAGCATTGTGATCGATTGTGTATTTTCTGGTGATCTTGTGTGGGTAGGCAAGCTATATCGCCAAACATCGATATTTCTTTTTCTAAAATCGTTAAACGTATGGGACTTTTGGTGTGCTAGAGGGAGGAATTAAGCCCACGGTACTTCGGATCGCAGAAGTTGTTCATGCTCTGTCATTCCGTCATTCCTTTCCCCGGCGGCCATTTTCCCCTTAATATTTTCCTTTTTCACTACAATTTCATTTTTCCCCTTAAAATTTCCCTTTTCCTTCTCTTGATTTCCAGTTTTTCCCTCAAAAAACTCCGATCCCCCCCCCCC
>NQII01004027.1:142973-213442 GCA_002778355.1 Clitarchus hookeri
CAAAAACGAGCCACAGAAAGGCACTTTTTGATCCATCGGAAGAATTTGGGAGGCTCGCTTCTCGAGGGAAGAGCAGTAGTGGCCATATTGGTTTTATAGGCATAGGGTATGTGAAATCGGTACACAGGGTCCAGGGTCCAGAGTCAGACCTGACCATCAGCCATACTTTCCGCCATGTTAGATGTTGGTGACCTTGAACTTTGACCTTGATCCCATGCCCATGACCTTCAACAACTTTGAACATAAAAAATCCAAAAAATTTCAAAAATATTCCGAAAAATATATTAANCCATGCCCATGACCTTCAACAACTTTGAACATAAAAAATCCAAAAAATTTCAAAAATATTCCGAAAAATATATTAAGAAATATTGAAAGATTATTGAAAAATATATAAAAATTACAACAAATCCAAAAAGTTATACAAATATTAAAAAATAATAAAAAAATACATAACATGTTTGAAGACACATCAACATATAGTTTTTTTGTTTATTTTGTATGGTGGAAGGGGAAGGGGGGCCTAAATAGTGTTCCCTTCACCGTAAATATCCTATAAGGCTGTCCAATGTGTTGGAACACGGATAGTGGCTAATGCGCAACTGGTATGAGTACTCTACCCCAATGTCCCTCTAGGGCTAGAAGACGCACCTGAAGCTGCTTGTCGTTGCCCAGGAGGGTGATCGTGGACTCCGAGGTGAGGCGGGGCGAGCCCAGTTCAAGGACGTTCTTCTCTGGCCACTGCAGCACCACTGCGTACACCGACAGCCCGTCCTTGCTCTTCGTGTACCTGCAAAAGTCACGCCGCCCGGACTCGATAACACTCAAGAGTATCTTTCTTTACATCAGTTTTTATTGCACCTGATCGGAGCTTNGTCACGCCGCCCGGACTCGATAACACTCAAGAGTATCTTTCTTTACATCAGTTTTTATTGCACCTGATCGGAGCTTTGTTTGCTGGTTAACTGGCATATTTGTTAGGAATATCAAAATAACGTTTTTTAAAGTCATTGAAAATTGAGCACTCAGTACTAAATCATTTCGTGTACATCACAAAAAAATAGGTTGGATGTAGTGGAAATATCAACAAACTACAGTCTTGCTGTTCACGCAAAAAATTTATAGTGCTGTTCGCAGGATCTTCCTTATTATTACGTAACGAAGTAGGGCCACATTGCTAACTATATGTCCCTATAAATGTACGATCATGGTTGTGAAACAGTAGCAGCAGCAGTCCACACAACACGCAAAGCGCGTTTAGATACATGAGGACAGCTTTAGCGTATGATAATTAACGATAGCTAATAGAACACTCCCGGCGTCAGATCACATTTCGTAAGCTGCAGTAAGTATACAGTGGGCGTTGACACAAGCTATTCCTGACAGAAGCACGTCGCGGCAGGGGCAAGGCCGATGAAAGGGCAGGGTAGAGAGAGAGAGAGAGACAGAGAGAGAGAGAGAGGACCTACCAAACACCGGAGGTGAGGCTGTCCTTCTGGTGAGTCCACGGTCTAGTGGAGTATATAGCCTCGCCATTGATGGACAGCCACTTGCCGAGTTGTCGTAGCCTCTCCTCCTGTATCGGTGTGATGACGCCCTCCTTGCTGGGCCCCACGTTCAGCAAGTAGTTGCCTGTACCACACACAACACCAAAGCTCAGCGTAGCCCGCTTACATACAACTACTTGCAAGATACTGCCACTAAAACCTGTCACCACCAACTCTAGTATTATTAGTAACATTACCAATACTTCTTACACCATTATTTTCACATAAACACTAATACTACTGCTACCACACTTACACCTCTATTATCACCATCACTACTATTATCTAACTACCAATATTATACATAGGCTGTTCATTGTTAAGGATAAACTTTGCTCCTCACATCGTATCTTTCAGCTGTATNAACTACCAATATTATACATAGGCTGTTCATTGTTAAGGATAAACTTTGCTCCTCACATCGTATCTTTCAGCTGTATGTAAAATTATCTTTACCTTGGGGGTGATAATTTTAATCGTATGCCATCCAGACAAAACTGTGGAATGTTTGAAATTATAAATGTTTTACTAATACGGAAATTTGTACTTTAATGTGTATGAAACAAGAGACAATAAATTATTTAGCGTTACATTTCAATATTACACTCTCAATACGCCAGGTCTTAGAACTATTTTCATTTATTTCTGCTGCCAGCTTAAATGGGAGCCTGGACGCCGGTGTCTTCTGTAGCATAAGCGTAGTTAATAGCAGTATAGGCTATTCACGGTAAAGTGAGCACTTTTGATATCAACCTTTGAAAAATGTCACTGCTCCTAATGCATTTATTTTAACTAGCACAAGGGAACGTAGTTCCATGCTTTAACTTTGAATTTTAAGTGTTATGCAAACATTGGTAAACACCGAAATTATTTATCTTGCTTTCAGTTTTTAATGCAATTATGTGAAAAAATTAAGAAGTATGCAAAATAATTATNAACTACCAATATTATACATAGGCTGTTCATTGTTAAGGATAAACTTTGCTCCTCACATCGTATCTTTCAGCTGTACGTAAAATTATCTTTACCTTGGGGGTGATAATTTTAATCGTATGTCATCCAGACAAAACTGTGGAATTTTTGAAATTATAAATGTTTTACTAATACGGAAATTTGTACTTTAATGTATATGAAACAAGAGACAATAAATTATTTAGCGTTAAATTTCAATATTACACTCTCAATACGCCAGGTATTAGAACTATTTTCATTTATTTCTGCTGCCAGCTTAAATGGGAGCCTGGATGCCAGTGTCTTCTGTAGCATAAGCGCAGTTAATAGCAGTATAGGCTATTCACGGTAAAGTGAGCACTTTTGAAATCAACCTGTGAAAAATGTCACTGCTCCTACTGTATTTATTTTAACTAGCACAAGGAAAAGTAGTTCCATGCTTTAACTTTGAATTTTAAGTGTTATGCAAACATTGGTAATCACCGAAATTATTTATCTTGCTTTCAGTTTTTAATGCAATTATGTGCAAAAATTAAGAAGTATGCAAAATAATTATNCACCGAAATTATTTATCTTGCTTTCAGTTTTTAATGCAATTATGTGCAAAAATTAAGAAGTATGCAAAATAATTATTTTCCTCATAATTTCACAGTTTTACGTGACCGACGCATGAATAAAGTGCCCAGGCCCATGTAAATGCTAACTTTACGTGCGGTGGAAGAATACACTTTGCACAAACAAGTAGATCTTCGGGAGTACATTAAAAAATGCTCAGTTTACTGTGAATAGCCTTTATACAAGAAGTTTTACCACAGAGTAAGTAAGAATAAAAAAGTTAAATAGCGGTGGGAACTGCTAACTTCAGCCACAGACGCCAGCAACATGGCAGAGTGTCGTTCACCAATCACCTCCTTGAAACCAACTTGCCAGACGGCAACCCGACCAATAGCAAATATTCCTTAACGTGCAGTAGCCAGTCAGACCTGAGACCAGTTCCCACAGCTCTGCGCGGCCAATAAGCGACCGAGTTAGTTAACCTCAAAGGAACAGCGCCACGCCATTTTGCTTCTCTATACTGCTTTAGTCTGTGTTGAAATTGAGAGATTTTGGTCAGCGCTTAACAAAGATGTCTTAAGCGTCTGTGATGGCGAAATGAAGGTGAAGATGGAGCAGTAGACGACTGCAAGAGCGGGAGAAAATTGAAGAGCTCAGACAGGAACGTTTCCCACGTTTTTTCCCACATGCGAAAACCATGGGCGACCCCGCCGGGGATAGAACACGGTTCGCTTTTGATAGCAGGCGAGTAGTCTGACCACTACACCACCGTGGCCCTTTTTCTCATATAGGTATTTCAGTACAAACTAGTTTGTAAAATGTGACGTGTTTCGCTACGACATTGCCAATGCCTTCTATAATATAGGTTTAATGGATTTTGACAATTTTTTACTGTGTAAATATTGCAGTATAAAATATTTGATTCAAATTCAAAACCCCAGTGCTTTTAAAATAATTGGCCAAAAACAATTTTTCTTAAAAATAAATNAAAATATTTGATTCAAATTCAAAACCCCAGTGCTTTTAAAATAATTGGCCAAAAACAATTTTTCTTAAAAATAAATAAAATGCTATTCTTTATATAATTAAATCTATGAATCTGTTACATTTTATTTTGCCAGAAAAAAGTGGCGTTTCAAAATTTTTGCATACATTAAAGCATGGTTTGTGAAATAAGAAAATTATTACTTTTTTGAAGCGCAGGGGAACATATAAACTGGCATTAAATTTGGCGGGAAAACGTTCCAAGAGCACAAAGGAAATTTATACATTGAGATCAAACATGGTTGTAGGAACTAGATTTCTGAACTCATAACCATACAAGATTGCTAATGCAGGGATATAAGTAAGGTTGTTTGTTGGTGCAAAATAAATATTGCCGAACGTTTAGGGCAGTACGAGCAGAAATGCCTGTTGTGATCCGACCTGTGATTGTTTCTTCAACTGCTCGTATACTCGTCATTTCTATAGAAGATTACTCTTTTCCCACCACAGACTATAAGTCGAATCATAATCAATTTTGTGTACGGAAAAGACGTCTCTATAGAACGTTTACCAAATTAGGTGTTTCATAGTGATGTCTGACGTCCAACCAATCACATACGCCTAGAAATTAAGTTGATTTTAGTAAAGTAGAGATTATTATTAACATAATAGTTTTGACTTATTATTTAAAAGAGTTAAGGGAAATGAAAACGTAAGTTGTCTTTTAGAAAATAGACATTCAGATAAATAGGTCTACGTAAATCTTCTTCTTTTCTCCTATAATTATATTGTCTATCGCCATTTCNCTAAGGAAAATAAAAACGTAAGTTGTCTTTTAGAAAATAGACATTCAGATAAATAGGTCTACGTAAATCTTCTTCTTTTCTCCTATAATTATATTGTCTATCGCCATTTCTCTACACTTCGAGGATGTTCCTAAACGATACGTAACGCGAAGATCCCGAACCAATTCGTGAGGATACCTTCTTTCATTTCGATACGCACGCGTTCATTGCGTACGCGTTTTAAATCGTAAGCCGACCTTAAAGATGGGCTATACTGATTTTCGTCTTCTCATGTCGCCAACATTGCCTCACGCCTTCGTGGTGACTGTCAAAATCACGCGCGAATAGTCACTTGGATGCTTATCTACATTATTATTTTCAAAGATACTCGTGCACATGAAACCATATTTAGCACGGTGTAACTTGAATATACACCGAAGAGCCAAAAAAAACTGGCATAGGCGTGCGTATGCAAATAACAGAGGTAGGGAACCAATCAGAGTAAAGCGATTCTGTCGGCAGCGCCTATATAAGACAACAAGCGTCTGGTAAAGTTACTAGATCGGTTACTGCTGCTACAATGGCAGGTTATCAAGATTTAAGTGAGTTTGAACGTGGTGTTATAGTTGGCGCACGAGATATGGGACATAGCATCTCCGAGGTAGCCATAAAATTAGGATTTTCGCGTACGACCTTTTCACGAGTGTACCGTGAATATCGGGAATCCGGTAAAACATCAAATCTTCGACATCGCTGCTGCCGGAGAAAGATCGTGAACGAACGGGACAAACGACGACTGACGAGGATCATTAAACGTGACAGACGCGCAACCCTTTCTAAAATTGGCGCAGATTGGATTTGTGGACTGCCCTGCAGGATCCATGGCGTGAATTGCCTCCTGCATACCTTCAGACATTAGTCGAGTCCATGCCATGTCGTTTTGCGGCACTTATGCGTGCTCGGGGGCCCCTACACGATATTAGGCAGGTGTAGCAGTTTTTTTTGGCTCTTCAGTGTATGTTAGTTGGTTAAAAAAAACTGCGAGAGGAATGTGTACTAACACTAAAAAAAACGTGTGCATGTAAATAATGAATTAACCTTAGTCGAAGCCCCGTATTTCTGACAGTTAGAGAAGCAAACATAGGTTCTCTGTTGGGAATCAAAAGTTGCAACACAACTGTCAAAGTCACATGGGCAACAGAGATGAACTCGTTTGTTTATATTTAAAATTTCGAAAGACGAGCACTTATGTGAATATAATACTTCTGATGGTTCGAGTTTAATCAAACTGCATTACAAATTGCTTATAGGAAGATACAGACAACTCAAAGCACTTGTTAATAATCAGAGTTCTAACCTCAAATCAAATCCATGCCGTTTTTGCTAGTAGTGTTGGCAGAAAAGCAGTTCAATGTTGAGGCACGGAGACTGGTTGTGTGAAGCCAGACAGACCTCTCTACCTCGTATTTAGTCTATGGTATGCACTGTGCCTCATATTGCCTCTAGGATTTATACTATACTGAATACATTTCCTTCAACAGAATAATTTTATGTGTGAATTGTTCCATAAACGACCAAAACTATAATCAACTTACATAACATTCTAATGCTAGTAATGAAGTACGTACTTGCTGATACATTGAAGAGCGATTACACAACCATTCTCTAGCCATCTCTCAGTGTAGCAGACCAAGTGTTATTGTTGCCGTGTTCCAGTTGGCACTCCTTGTTAGCAAAATGATCACGTGACCTGATTTCGTCTACTAACTCGATTAAGTATTTTTGTAACTTGCGTTTTGTCATCTTCGAAGCTGACAAATTACCAAGTACAAAATACCGAATCGCTGCAATATTATTTTTGCCGGTTTGAAACGTTTAAATACATATAACGGTGATGTTATTGGAATAAACAGATGTGTATCGTACTCAAAATATTTTTTCAGAAAGCAAGTTGCTTAGGTATTCTTGACATAGGTGTTTTTTCATGACACAGTTTTTGTCAGGTAACAATTTTACGTCATAATAGTTTTATTTGGTTGATTAAAAATTTTAAACGGCCCCCTAACAACTTTTGGGAATAATTACTGTTTATGTAAGATTTCGTGGAGTTTTCAATTTTGGAATCAATATACAACAGAATGCGATGAATTCACAGTTAGCAGCATATCATGCTCGACAGTCGAATGTCGCAGTGTTCCGCTTAAACTTTACAAAAAAAAAAAAAAAAAAAAAANAGACGGCGTGTTTTGTAGTGGCAGTACTGACCGTTACAGCTGACGGTCGACACCAGTCTGGCCAACAGCTCCTCGATTGTGCGATAGTCGGACAGCCTGGCGTTGCGCCGGAACCCCCACGAGTTCTTGTCGACGGTGTCGCAGTTCTCCCACTTGTGTGCGATCAGGTGGCCTGCCGAACATAACCACAAAGCTGCAACAACCACCACGCCAGCAGTACGGCCAAGACAGTCACAGAGCAGGGAGTTAACACATTACGTTACGTATATATAGTCTATTCGCGGTATCTTCACACTTTTTCAATCAAAAACTTTGAAAAATCACCCTATCTATGACGTCCTCGGTTGTTTCCAAAATATGTTTCCAAAATATGTCATGTATAACAAGAGTTGTGTAATTCCGTTAACATAAAATCACTTTATTTTTGTTTAATTATACATATTCTTATACTTAACTATATTTTATAGTATTTAATTTAACTTTAATATGAATGAAAACAGAGAGAAAATAGATGTGTTGGTAATGCCCAGTAAGAAATAGCGCTCGTGCAAAATATTATTAAATCAAGTGCACAATAATGCGGGGCGTTGTCCCTTTGGCGAAATTTTCTAGACTTGGTTAAGCTTTGTTTGGATGAGGCGGAGGAATACTCTGAAAGTAGGACTTAAGCAGGGCTTCAGGAAAGTTGGAAGTAACAGTGAATATACAGTAGACTATACCGATGACTCTCTATCGTGCAGGAATTACATGCCATGATATTTCAAAGGGAAAATAATTACAATTCTTTATTTCTGCATAATAACTAGTCAGTATTATAATTTTAATATTGTCGTAATAAAGAAACAATAACAAACGTATTTAAATAAATGTAATAAAAAAAATTTCCACCATACATATAAGTGGGAAGTATCCCCAGCATCTTGGATTTATGTGTATTACTCCATAACTTAATCTCCAGATTTAATATTTGAAAACTAAGCTTGTCAAGGCACAGGTAACATTTTAAGTTTTTTTCGAAATCCAGTTTATTTTCCTCAAGTGATTCTTTTCACACGTGTGTCCGTAATAAAATATACTCTTATTATTGTATAATTTCTATACCTCGCGGTAAAATATAAATATATCTGAAGCCATAAAAACTTCAAAAATTCTTTTATGCAGTTCTTTATATTATGCCAAACTGTGATTTTTTAATGCACGGTTATAAAGTTTGAGTACGAAGATAAAAAAAAAAATCAGGATGGAAGGAATACTGTCCCCTTAGAGACAAAAGAAAGACGAGAAAGATCTTGCAGAACCTTTGTCAATATTCTTGAATGAAAGAAAATTTTTGAATTTGTTTGACAAGTTACGAAATAACTTGAGATAAGAATATCTTGCAATTAACAAGAAAATAGCTCACAGCTTCGGTTGTATATTTTGTAGATGGACTTGTTTATTTTATTTGTGAGTCACGCAAAAAAAAAAAAACCTGCAAATGTGATAAGCGTTAATGAAAAAATCACGGAAAAAATATTTTTAATTTGCTTGAAANAAAAAAAAAAAAACCTGCAAATGTGATAAGCGTTAATGAAAAAATCACGGAAAAAATATTTTTAATTTGCTTGAAATGACATAACATGAAGTGCATACAAGTCGAACAATGTTTGGCTGCAAAATAAAACTACAAAATAACACTTAAACGACTGATTTGCTTGAGGCGTAACATTTTGTAATTTTAGTATATCTTTAAAATTTCCTTTGTTTTTTTTTTTTTACCAAGTGTTCATCTCTCTGTCTCATGTAAAAATAAATGTTATAGGCTATTCACAGTAAAGTGAGTACTTTTTAAGACTCTCCCAACAGGTATTTTAAAGAAATTTTTTTTTTTATTCTGGCTTTAGACATTTACTTTAGATAGCTTTAAAATATGTACACTGTGTTTAATTGTCACGTGGCAATTTTTGCGTTAACAATTGTCAGCAGGATACAAATAAGCTGAGAGTAACTTCCAAGCAAGGTTTTAAAAAGTGCTCACTTTACCATGAACAGCCCGAACCATGCTTCTAATGACTATGAAATCGCGACCGCTCATTGACAGGGCCATTGTCCACAACCAGGTTCAAGAAATAAGATTCCAAAAATTCTTGAAGATGCCCTAAGTAAGCCGAAGGCTGTTTTTCAGATGATGAAATAACAGCATGATTAACAACTTGCTTGGTTNGATGCCCTAAGTAAGCCGAAGGCTGTTTTTCAGATGATGAAATAACAGCATGATTAACAACTTGCTTGGTTCCAGCGAGTCGAGTTTAGTGTTCAAGATTTAATTTATTCATTGATTGTGAAGGGCTTATTATTATCACCCGGTAGCACGCCTGAAGGCTTACCAGGGGACGACATACAAACAAACTTATGACCTAACTTAAACTAAGACCCATGCCTCACCTGGGATTTGAACCCAGAATATAGTGTTCTGGAGAAAAAGTGCAGATCTCCAGTTAATTTCGGTCTGTCGAGGAAATGGATATTTCGGGACAAAACACATTTGATAGGATATAAAAGTGGACTAGGTAGACAACTTTTAATTTAGTCAGAACAATTCCTCTTCCTAGAAAACGAATTTACTAAGACATATGTTTACGCTCGAAAATTTCTCTTACAGATATATATTTTTAGGAAGTCGCCGAAACCGTGCCGATCGTAGACAAATTGTAATGAAAAATACATATTTTTACGGAACTAGAATTGATACGACGCGACGGTCTGTCATATGCTGGGACTAGTAAAAATGTGTTTGCCCTTAATGGTAGTCTACAGAATACAGTCTCAAGAACGATATGAGTTCTCCCTCACGTGAGGGCTATGTTCTGTGACGATTACAGTATGGAACATCGCGGCCAGAAAGTCTGCAACGACCCATTTATAGTCTATTCTCGGTGTCTTCACACTTTTTGAATGTGACCTTGAAAAACTCATCCCAAGTACGACGTGTTTCGTTGTATCCTAAATATGTCATATCACAAACGTTTTATACTTGTGTTAAAATAAAAGTACCTTATTTTTGGTTAAATTTAACTTTTACTTATATTTTATATATCAAGTATATATTAAAAAAAATTATAACTAATGTTAATAAAGACAGGAACAAAATAGGTGTGTTGGTAATGCCTAGTAAGAAATAGTTCTTATGCAAACTAGTGTTACACTGAGCGCACACGCATGCGGTGCGTTGGCCCTCTAGTGTAATTTTTGTGTTTTGTTTATATGAGGCGGATGAATATTTTGGAAGTGTAACTTAAGCAGGGCTTCAGAAAAGTTGGAAGTAACCGCGAATGGACCATACTAGGAGGGTTAAAGTAGAAGCAGAGTGGTTTACAATGGAGCACTGAACACGGCTGTACAGCTTCAAAAACTCGTAAGAAAAACAGTACACATACTACCAGAACTGTAAGAGAACTACAATTTATGTTGCATATGAAACAAGAATGTATATGTTTCGTAACATTGTAAAATGTTTTTCTATAATTTACTTTTTTAAGATATTTAAAAACTAAATTAATTAGCGTCTATTTTAAATCAAAATTTAATGCTATTTCAATTTTGGATACATCAGAAAGTACATTTTCCAACCAAACTGTCAAATACGGCAATTATAATAATAACTATTGGCGTATGTGAGAAAATATTGGTAACAATGTTGAAATATTATTTTCAATTATAATCTTTATGTACATTAATTTCAAATATAACAATTATAGCTTTCATGGTTGAAATAAATGTGTAAAAAATTTACTATTCAAAAGATTTGAAACCATTATTACTAACTTTTTATTACACAAAGCCAGAGTAATTATTATAATAGTGTTACTTAATAAAGATTTTTTGAAAACATGCATCCAAAATTAGGAAATGCTTAAATTTTGATTAAAAATAAAATCTTATTTATTAATTTATAAATTTTTTAAAATAAGTATAATGTGGCAAAATATATTACAGCGTTACAAAAGTAGGTATACGCTCATATTTTATAAATACTATTTTTCTGACTATTTTCATAGTGTGTGTGTTACTGTTCATAGACTGTTAATTGTAAACACTTTTGAATTAAACCTTTGAAAAAATCTCTGCCCACAACTACATAAATACGGGTTCGAAGTTCAGCCAATTTGCTTGTACTGCTGCGTGAGTTCAATGGCTAGTTGGATATAGGGGTATCTACGGAAATTTTTTAAAAAATATAAGCAAGCTAGGAGAACTACGATCCGATATGGTGAGAGGTTTCTCTTAAGGCTCCCGTATACCTGGAGCTTCCCCCCCACTCGTTTGAGGTGGCGAAGCGCTGGAGCGATAAGGGCGACACTGGCACGCGCGTCAAGTGCGCCGTCGCCGCTAAGCACCAGGCAGGCGGGAGCCTTAACGCCAGGCCGACGTCTGCGGGCCCCCACCTGGGTTGTAGTGGTCGCGGCACGTGTAGAAGTCCCCGTGGCGGCACTTGACGCCCTTGCCCCAGCGGTCGTTGGCGACCACGGTGTCTCTGACGGGACTGTCGTTGTACAGCCACGCCAGGAAGTCCTTGGAGCGCCAGTAGGTGTCGCTGCCGTTCATCGGCCCGTCAGACCACACCACTTCCGGCTTGTACGTCTGCACCTGTCACACACCCCCGCTCGTTACAGCAGTTGCGAGTCCCGCTTCAGTTTATGCGCATCCGTTCGAGCCACGAAATTTACAATTTTGGAAGCTGAAATAAAAGCACTTTAAATCAATTATTAACAATATTTATTTAAACGTTAGTACCAATATTTTCTCACGTACAACCATATAGTCTGTTCGCGGTTACTTCACATTTGTTGAATCAAACCTATGAAAAAGAGAAATGATTAGTTTCCCTATGTTCACAAACATTTTTAAAATAATGAAATATCTGCATTTATTGCGATAAGTATGGCTTATAATAACAATATAGCCAACATAGGAAAATCGCGAGGGCCAAGTGGGAAGGTTTGTAGTTTGATAATNGTATGGCTTATAATAACAATATAGCCAACATAGGAAAATCGCGAGGGCCAAGTGGGAAGGTTTGTAGTTTGATAAAATCGTGCTTCATACAGTTTTTGACTTTGGAAGTCTATTTGGAAAATATCATTAAGTTACTATCTAAATACACTCGTTATTAAATTCAGACGTCGTGTCGTGAAGACCGACCAGAGAATCGTAAATGTTTGTTATCCTAGCGTACAGAATGTAACGAGCTAGATGATTATCGNGTCGTGAAGACCGACCAGAGAATCGTAAATGTTTGTTATCCTAGCGTACAGAATGTAACGAGCTAGATGATTATCGTTAGCTGGATTGCACCGAAACCTATCAATAATAGAGCTGCCGAAGTCATTCCACTCTAGTGTAACTTAGTTATTACCTCTCATGACATCAGTCACGCTTTTATACAACTTGTAGTATACCACAATTAAATGAGCCCACTAGGATTTTGATGTTTAACCGATTTAACATAAAATATGACATTCCAGAGTAGTGTAAATGAAACCACACGAAATATCAAAATATGGCTATACGCCTTTGTTGAACTACCGGAACCTGAATCATTACATCGGCTCTCAAGACCTCGCTGTTAAGAGCCGCCCAAATCTCTTCAATATCCGAATCGTTAAATCTCATTTACATTTAGTTTGCATAGGAAATTCAGTACTGTGACCTGCCATAGTCGCAAATCGCTTTTCCAGGACGGCTGCTCTAACACCGCGATTGTGCGCAGTCGTTTTGCACTGTTTATCACTACGGTTGTACGAGTAAACGGCTTATTGATCCTTCTGACTCGCAGCAGCTGATGACGCAGACAGCCGTCGGTCGACTGCTGACGCCCTCCCAGCTGCTGAGTTTCTCTCTCAAAGATCTTTCGTTGCTTCCGTCTGGGGTTCTCGTAAATGTTAGGACACACGCCAAGGAAGACACAGATGATAGTATTAAATACACACGAGAATAAGAAGAGACTAGCTGTCACCAACAGCTTTTCTTGGCGACATAGCTCTGCAATCACGTATGTCCTAAGCCATTTTAAATTAAATATACCCCCATTGCAAATAACCTTCNTTGGCGACATAGCTCTGCAATCACGTATGTCCTAAGCCATTTTAAATTAAATATACCCCCATTGCAAATAACCTTTAAAGAACATATAAAAGTGTATATTAAAACGGTATTTTAATAACTTACAAAAAATTCGGAAACAATTCAGGGATAAACAGGAATTACATGTCATCACTTTTCTTTTATAAACCGTGTGATAACACTTTTGAACTGCGAGTAAAACTTTTATATTGGAATTGTCGGCAACCGGATAATAAAGACGAAAATGCATTTGATTTTCGTGCAAATATCACCATAATCTCTTTTGCTCGTCAACACGAAAACATCTACTGATTCTTAAGGAGTCTGCATATGGGTTTATAAACATAAGAGCTAGATATCTGAATCATTACATTTATGAATGAGAGATTTTTTTGCATTTTAAGACAATTACAGGATAAACGAATTTTATAAACTTTCACGATAACTAATAATTGTATCAAAAATCAGAACAATCTTTGAAATTTTCAAATTTAAAATATGCGTATAAATCACGCCATATTTTAAACATAACATTGTTAATTACAGCAATTTTAAAAGTTTCAAAGGGATCAAAACATTTCCCTGAGAAGATTAAAAGGAAAAGAAAATAGTAGTAGATACTTTCTTATCTTTATTGAACACACAAATTTTCAAACTCTTTTACTCTTATAACAGGAACTAGAAATTCCTACTCCATCGAGAAACTGAACAATTCCCAAAATGCAATATTTTTTATTGGGGTTGCTTTTTCATCTTGTCGAACAAGCACCGTCAAATTTTCAGCACGGTGTCACGAGTTGTGATCAGGCCTTAGCTGAGCGGCCTGCCTGATCACACCTTCACTTATTTATTCAGGACACGGGCCGTGATTACTTAAATCAGTTNTTGGCGACATAGCTCTGCAATCACGTATGTCCTAAGCCATTTTAAATTAAATATACCCCCATTGCAAATAACCTTCAAAGAACATATAAAAGTGTATATTAAAACTGTATTTTAATAACTTACAAAAAATTCGGAAACAATTCAGGTATAAACAGGAATTACATTTCATCACTTTTCTTTTATAAACCGTGTGATAACACTTTTGAACTGCGAGTAAAACTTTTATATTGGAATTGTCGGCAACCGGATAATAAAGACGAAAATGCATTTGATTTTCGTGCAAATATCACCATAATCTCTTTTGCTCGTCAACACGAAAACATCTACGGATTCTTAAGGAGTCTGCATATGGGTTTATAAACATAAGAGCTAGATATCTGAATCATTACATTTATGAATGAGAGATTTTTTTGCATTTTAAGACAATTACAGGATAAACGAATTTTATAAACTTTCACGATAACTAATAGTATCAAAAATCAGAACAATCTTTGAAATTTTCAAATTTAAAATATGCGTATAAATCACGCCATATTTTAAACATAACATTGTTAATTACAGCAATTTTAAAAGTTTCAAAGGGATCAAAACATTTCCCTGAGAAGATTAAAAGGAAAAGAAAATAGTAGTAGATACTTTCTTATCTTTATTGTACACACAAATTTTCAAACTCTTTTACTCTTATAACAGGAACTAGAAATTCCTACTCCATCGAGAAACTGAACAATTCCCAAAATGCAATATTTTTTATTGGGGTTGCTTTTTCATCTTGTCGAACAAGCACCGTAAAATTTTCAGCACGGTGTCACGAGTTGTGATCAGACCTTAGCTGAGCGGCCTGCCTGATCACACCTTCACTTATTTATTCAGGACACGGGCCGTGATTACTTAAATCAGTTNCCTTAGCTGAGCGGCCTGCCTGATCACACCTTCACTTATTTATTCAGGACACGGGCCGTGATTACTTAAATCAGTTATGAAATCGCAAACCACAGAAACCCCCTCCACCGGTCAGTAAACGGGGACAACGCAGCCGATATAGGGTAGTGTAGCCCGTGGGCGGTGACTTTTGTCGTCGGGACAATGAAGCGAGAAGACCACTGAAGATGGGTGTGTCCGGCCGTCGACTTCCGCCGTCTTACCAGCCTCCGGTATCACGAACAAGGCAGGGACTCTCCAATTAGACTTTACTCAGAATGTGGCTGGTTAAATATTTATAATTTAATATAAAATAATATTTCAGTATTTTGTATATCTCTCCCCGCGCATATTATACCATGTTTATATTGAAATAATATTGTACAACCTTAATGTTAAATAAACAATTTTTATATAGTCGTCACTACATAACTCTCATCAATAACTTGTTACTTCCCCATAGTCCCATTTAAACTATAGGCCACGTAAGCAATAACAGGCCCCCTAAGTTATAAATATTCGCGAGGAGTTAGAAACTATTTATTCATAACAACGGATTTCCATTCTTGATGAAATTTTAAGATAATGGAAGTTTTATAAATTGTGAGCAAACTGGAGCCTGGTTGGTAGCATAATATGAGGCAGTTGGAAATACAAAAATAAACACGCGTAAAAGGTTCCTTTACACGAGAGTGAACCACTCAATAGTTTACCGGTGCCTTTTGGAGACATAATAAGTCACAGTAGAAGGATCACACCGAATACAGATAATTAACTGATAACTGATTTTTTTTATAGAAAATCACAGCGCTAAATTTATNTAGAAGGATCACACCGAATACAGATAATTAACTGATAACTGATTTTTTTTATAGAAAATCACAGCGCTAAATTTATTGTTTCTGCCTATTAAATTTCGTTCTGCCGAACGAAATAATTACAGTAATTTGGGGTAAAATTTTACCAGCCAGGACAACTTTTTACCAAGTGTCTCATTAAATTTTAAATAAAAGCTTGAAGTTTCCTTAATATTACATAGTTCTTTATAAAAAAAAATGTCAACTCTGTGAAGTATATATCATGGCGGGGGTTTGCAAAGCTCTAATTTTAAACGGAAATATGTGGTTTAAGTTAACCTTAGTGGTACAAAGTTACTCCAAATGACTGTAACATTGACGCAGAGCTGATGAGCTAACGAAGTAGCNAGAAGGATCACACCGAATACAGATAATTAACTGATAACTGATTTTTTTTATAGAAAATCACAGCGCTAAATTTATGGTTTCTGCCTATTAAATTTCGTCCTGCCGAACGAAATAATTACAGTAATTTGGGGTAAAATTTTACCAGCCAGGGCAACTTTTTACCAAGTGTCTCATTAAATTTTAAATAAAAACTTGAAGTTTCCTTAATATTACATAGTTCTTTATAAAAAAAATGTCAACTCTGTGAAGTATATATCATGGCGGGGGTTTGCAAAGCTCTAATTTTAAACGGAAATATGTGGTTAAAGTTAACCTTAGTGGTACAAAGTTACTCCAAATGACTGTAACATTGACGCAGAGCTGATGAGCTAACGAAGTAGCNAAGTTAACCTTAGTGGTACAAAGTTACTCCAAATGACTGTAACATTGACGCAGAGCTGATGAGCTAACGAAGTAGCCTGACACAATAAACTGCTTGAAAAAATTATTCTGTCATTACTATTTCTGTAACTGATATAATGCGCGCATTAAAAACCATACCACAGTGGCCACAATTTTAAATATCAGGAAGGAAAAGTGGTGTAGTAGGGTGGTTTGATTATAGGCTATTCACTGAAAAGTGAGCACTTTTGAGGCCCTAGTTACTTTTTTTCTTTCAGCCAATTTTTATCTTTTCTCCACCTTTTTAAATAAATATTGCCATATAAGTAATGAACACAGTGTGTATATTCCACCACACTTGGAAGTTAACGTCTAAGGCTAAAATAAAAATAATATTTATTGAATATTATTCCAATTGTGAGGACTCTCAAAAGTGCTCAGTTTACCGTGGATTACCTGCCTCCCAGCAAGGTGAGCCGGGTTAGATTCCTGTTGAGATAGGAAGGAGTGGAGTGGGAAGATTTGGGTGGCTCTTAACATCGAGGTCTTGAGAGCCGACGAGGGTGAAGTNGAGATAGGAAGGAGTGGAGTGGGAAGATTTGGGTGGCTCTTAACATCGAGGTCTTGAGAGCCGACGAGGGTGAAGTGAGGTAAGTATGGAGAAGCGCAGGAATGCAAAGGTGGGGGAAAAATTGAGATACTCGAGAAAACCCGCCGACCAGGGGCGGTCACATAGATTTTGCACGTGGGAATAGTGGCGGACATTGCCCTCGGATGGCGAATTTTCTCATGGTACTCCCGTTTCCTCCGCCCTTGCATTCTGTCGCTGCGCCGTTTAATTTTACCATTTGACGCCATTTTATCCTCGCCGATGTTCATGACTCCGTTGTTATGCGCCGACCAAAACGTCTCAACTACAACGTGCAACCGTTGAGAAGTAGTGTATTTGCTCCTCTCTTTCAGTTGCAAATAAGAAAATGTCAATTACTCTGTGGAACACGAAAGAGTGAATATGGGATAGAGCGATCTCGCTGGCTGCGCACAATGCCCCAACATTGAACTGATTTTTTGCCAACACGACTGTCTCTAATGGCAAGTGGACATGTTTTAAGGCTAGAACACTGTTTAGTTAACAAGTGCTTTGAGATGTTTCTATACTTGCTCGAACCAATTTGTAATGCAGTTTGATTAAATTCAAATTGGTAAAAGTATTTTATTTGTATATAAAAGTGATTGTCGTTTGAAAACTAAGATATAAACAAGCACGTCAATCACTGTTCACTATGTGACTTTGACATTCATGTTGGTCTGTGGTAGGTCAATGTTCGGCACATGTGCAGAAGAAGAAGAATCGGTCTACCTCATCTTTAGTCTATGGTGTGGTTTACTGTGAGGAAAATTTGAATTACATCATAGAAACAGCTATTGAAACCCCAATTCAATCTATAAACATTTAAAGATTATACGCTACCTAACCGAATTTGAGAATTACTAGTAAGCTATCTCTAAGCGGGTCATACTTACAGGTGTAAAACGTTTTGTAAATCTATATGTATAAATTGAGGTTTCCAACTGACTCACTCATTAACGCACAGCCCAAACCATNTAAAACGTTTTGTAAATCTATATGTATAAATTGAGGTTTCCAACTGACTCACTCATTAACGCACAGCCCAAACCATTGCACGCAAAACATGTAACATTAGAGAAGCCTTTTCCTTTTGTTCAGGTCCCCACTAAGAAAGGATTTTTCAAAATTCGACCCACAAGAGGGTGAAAAGGGGTAAAATGTATTTTCGAAGACTCCTCAAGAGATGATTAAACGTATAAGATAAAGCTTCAAAATATTGTTTAAGTAATTTACTAAAAACCAATTTTAGTTTTTTTTTAACTCTACCACCAAGGTGATGAAAAATTGTAAAAATTTGTTTTCCAGGTTTCTTCAAAACTCACTAACCCGATAGATATAGTTAAGTAGCTTTAAAACGCTACTTATATAAATCCCTAAAACATAATTTTAGGGTTTTTTAAAATTTAGCTCTATGTGGGTCAAACTATTTATAATGTGTATTCGAGGACTCCTCAGTTGCCCATAAGACCCAAATACATTGTTATACTCTTAGCTTCCAAAAGTTTCCTATATAAACACCATAGATCTAATTTTAGGACCTCTGAAATTCAGCTCCTAAGAAGGTGAAACAAGGTAAAATATGTTTTCCAGGATTCCTAAATAGCTCATTAACATCATAAGATATCGCCATGTTCTTTGCTTTGAAGGCTTTTATGTATCTAAATGCCTAACACTTAATTTTAAGATATTTTGGAATTCAAACCTTACGAAGGTGAAAAGGGCTCCTCAATAACTCATTAACCCGATAATGTATACTACTAACATATGTAAAAGACGAATGCTGCATCCATAATGTGTGACAGAACGAAGACTTACCATCACTGCAAAACGGATTGTAGTTATCTAATTGTTTCATGGTAATCACNGCTGCATGCATAATGTGTGACAGAACGAAGACTTACCATCACTGCAAAACGGATTGTAGTTATCTAACTGTTTCATGGTAATCACTGTATTTGTAACTATTATTTTCGCTGAACTTTGGGATGTGAAAGCCAAATGGCTTTGGAAATGACGTATTATTGAGCATGTCCACATTAACGGAAAACCTTAACTCCACCGTTTTGAAAGAATTCAAAAGTAAATAGATTGAAAACTGCATGCAAAGTATGAAGGTTAACATGCAATTTGTTCCATATTATTTGGTGGCGCACATCTGGTTCATGGCTCTTTTAACACACCGGGTATAATGCAAGTTGCTTATATGAAGGGATTCAATAGATTCTTAAGATGCCCTCTTATTTGCTACTTGAACTGTGCCACAGTGTTTGAAATATGCATTTATTATTTAGTTTGTTTAAACTATAAACATACCACACATGTTTTCCGATGAAAAGATCTATGAAAAGAACACACACTTGGGTAACTTCCTACATAGTGAAATAAGGCCCAATATAACTACGATATAAATAGCTTAAAAATCAAAACATGATTTCATTTCACAAAAATATAAAGCAAAATTACATCGGCGAAACATTTTATTGTCAGAATATATTTTTACCATTAAAATTTGTTTTTCTTTGAATGCAGATGTTTGTCTGACTACATATCTCTTGAGTGACAAATATTAAATAATTTGTCTAATATTTTCAATAAATGTATGTTTTTAATTGCTTATTCAGATTTGCAGATAATTCTAAGGAATCACTTCAGACAAAAAAATGTAAGCAGTTACCATTTATCTGGATAGTAACTGGGATACGCAAAGTTTATCTCAAAACGACAAAAATTGTCATATGATTTAAAATCCAATGGTTTAGATAATTGTTAATACTAACATACATAAATGTGGCAATAACTGTTAGAAGGTAGATCTATTTTTTTGGTACAGATTGTTGTTAGAAATCAACTTGTGATGCGTGTTGTTAGTTCCAGTGCTCTGTTGACATTTAGCTTACACGAGACGCCAAGCGCTGGTAATTAGTTCTAGCTAATACCAGCTAAGTGTTTTTTTTTTCAGTGGCAAACGTAATTCTGTGAGGATTTTTCCAGTTGCTAAATGGCGGATATGCATTTAATGTCCGGCACAGAGGTAGGAATGCAACTACACGAAAGGTTGTATCAAAAATCACCACATCGGCAAGCAGAACAGCGAGAGGCATTTCACGTAAGACGGATTACACAGGGCACATTCGCATACAATGTTTTAGTAATGATTTAAGAGAAACTGCACAAACACTAGATAATGTACTTTCCGTATAAATGGAAACATTTTTTAATTTGTCGAATATTTTTTCATGACTTTGCAGAAGTCGCGGATTGTTGGTTTTATTCGGTTAAATATTGTATATTTAATCGTCCGAGCCTAAAATAAATAATTATATATATTGAAATAAGCAACTTTTCAATGGATTTTTGTTATCAAAGAACACGAATGTTCATAAAAAATACCACATTAGTTACTAAAGGAAGAAAGTGTACATACTAATTTGTCTCACTTAATTTCAGATATGATACGATTAAAAATACAATTTGTCTGAAAATCTGAACCTAAGTATGTGTGTATTTAAACGTAAATTATTATTTTTTGCTTACCAGTTCGTACAGCTCTGGCATAGTTTTCTGGTCCACAAACTTCTGTGTTTTGAAGTTGTTAGCTTCGTCGTCGAGGTACAGAGGGTTGAACCATTCAAACAAAGAATGGTAAAGACCAAACGTTATGTTAGTTGAACTGCGAATAGCTGATGCCAGCTCGCCTGCAAACATTACGAAATACACAATGCTTTACGCGGACTTTGTTTAAACAGTTATACTTAAAGTTAATTCATGAACGTAAACCATTACTGACAGAAAACAAAACAGTTTACAGAGCTACTTTAATCAGGTAAGTTTGAAATGTTATTAAATGGTTTTACTCATATACATAAAGAAAACTAATGAAAATGTTATTTAGTAAACTGATAAATTGTAAAAAATTTACTAAAAATTATAATATATTTATACATTAGTGGTAAATTCTGAAATCTCTAAGACTTCAATGCTTATATCAACGATATTACCGCATAAAAATCTGAAATAAATTGCGATGAAATATTTTATCTCTCTTGACGAAACGCCTTTTTAACCACAGTCATTTTAATATTAATATTTCATTTACTTTACGGTCACATTGTACGTATTCTATGTACCTGTAAATTTGCGCATCACGTTAATCACTTGTGTTGCTACATTTAGCTATAATTTTTTGAGAAATTGTAATTCCCTTACAGACACTTTCTTTGGCACGTGTGTTTGACAGGCGTACGTTACGTGCATTATCAACGAATGCCAAAAAGTCACAGAAAACGACGAGATTGATTCAATTTCAAGTAGGACTACTATAACGGAAGTACTGTTAACTTTGAACTTAAAATATAACTCTACTCATCCTAGCTAATAAATGCTTATATAACAGGTAACTTAACAGAGGGCATCCATCATTGCTACCGCTTTTGATTTTAAGTTAATATCGTTTACATAAAGCGTCCAGAACGGTTACAGTTAATCCGTTTGCCAGCAATGTCNGCTTTTGATTTTAAGTTAATATCGTTTACATAAAGCGTCCAGAACGGTTACAGTTAATCCGTTTGCCAGCAATGTCAAAGCCTATTCTTATTCAGCAAATTACTTTCCGCTTGCAGAAACCATACCTTGTAGTAAACATACNCCAGCAATGTCAAAGCCTATTCTTATTCAGCAAATTACTTTCCGCTTGCAGAAACCATACCTTGTAGTAAACATATTGTAGATTGCTCATATACTTGCCGGCCATTGAAATACACATGTGGATATCTATGTAACATGGTGTTTTTATCCTTANCATTCGCATACAATGTTTTAGTAATGATTTAAGAGAAACTGCACAAACACTAGATAATGTACTTTCCGTATAAATTGAAACATTTTTTAATTTGTCGAATATTTTTTCATGACTTTGCAGTAGTCGCGGATTGTTGGTTTTATTCTGTTAAATCTTGTATATTTAATCGCCCGAGCCTAAAATAAATAATTATATATATTGAAATAAGCAACTTTTCAATGGATTTTTGTTATAAAAGAACATGAATGTTCATAAAAAATACCACATTAGTTACTAAAGGAAGAAAGTGTACATACTAATTTGTCTCATTTAATTTCAGATATGATACGATTTAAAATACAATTTGTCTGAAAATCTGAACCTAAGTATGTGTGTACCTAAACGTAAATTATTATTTTTTGCTTACCAGTTCGTACAGCTCTGGCATAGTTTTCTGGTCCACAAACTTCTGTGTTTTGAAGTTGTTAGCTTCGTCGTCGAGGTACAGCGGGTTGAACCATTCAAACAAAGAATGGTAAAGACCAAATGTTATGTTAGTTGAATTGCGAATAGCTGATGCCAGCTCGCCTGCAAAAATTACGAAATACACAATGCTTTACGCGGACTTTGTTTAAACAGTTATACTTAAAGTTAATTTATGAACGTATACCATTAATGACAGAAAACAAAACCGTTTACAGTGTTACTTTAATCAGGTAAGTTTGAGATGTTATTCAATGATTTTACTCATATCCATAAAGAAAACTTATGAAAATGTTATTTAGTAAACTGATAAATGGTAAAAAGTTTACAATTTTTTTAATGTATTTATGCATTAGTGGTAAATTCTGAAATCTCTAAGACTTCATTGCTTATCTCAACGATATTACCGCATAAAAATCTGAAATAAATTGCTATGAAATATTTTATCTCTCTTGAGGAAACGCCTTTTTAACCACAGTCATTTTAATATTAATATTTCATTTACTTTACGGTCACATTGTACGTATTATATGTACCGGTAAATTTGCGCATCACGTTAATCACTTGTGTTGCTACATTTAGCTATAATTTCTTGAGAAATTGTAATTCCCTTGAAGACACTTTCTTTGACACGTGTGTTTGACAGGCGTACGTTACGTGCATTATCAACGAATGCCAAAAAGTTACAGAAAACGACGAGATTGATTTAATTTCAAGTAGGACTACTATAATAGAAGTACTGTTAACTTTGAACTTAAAATATAACTCTACTCATCCTAGCTAATAAATGCTTATTTAACAGGTAACTTAACAGAGGGCATCCATCATTGCTACTGCTTTTGATTTTAAGTTAATATCGTTTACATAAAGCGTCCAGAACGGTTACAGTTAATCCGTTTGCCAGCAATGTCAAAGCCTATTCTTATTCAGCAAATTACTTTCCGCTTGCAGAAACCATACCTTGTAGTAAACATACTGTAGATTGCTCATATACTTGCCGGCCATTGAAATACACATGTGGATATCTATGTAACATGGTGTTTTTATCTTTANTGTAGATTGCTCATATACTTGCCGGCCATTGAAATACACATGTGGATATCTATGTAACATGGTGTTTTTATCTTTACATGAAAGAAGTAAGGAACGAATACCTATTATACGCACAATTTTACATTTCTATACACTCATCTTAAAATAATTCTTGCAAGCAAAATGTACACGAAGTAAAAATAATTTGTCAATAAAATTGGTCCAAGTGCCGATGAGGTGGAAAATCGTGAATAGGCTGCAGCTGAGTAAATCTGAGGATGAAGTGGTACTTTACGGTCTTATGGAGATTGTGGGGCATGTATCTCCACTTGTTATGGAAAAAGCAAGCTACGGGTTTTTTCAGAAACTTTTGTTATTTAACTGTCTAACCGGGAAGGTGCGGTGGATGGCTATTACATGCAAAAAATACACAAACTTACAGCTAAAAACGACATCTACGTCCACGGTTCATCCGGAATTCGAACCAGGAATTTCATGTCCAAAGTTAGTTCGTTGGAGAGCTCTGACATGGATGTCACTTGTTAGAAATTCCCAGCGTCTCACGAGCAATGCAAAATGCCACGATCATAACGTCTCAGCTGAGTGGGATTGTGTAGGGTCAACGAAGAACTTCGGGGCCTTAAATATTATTAAACCAAGTAATAACGAACGACGGTTTTTTTTTTTCACTCAACCACTGCGTATAAAGATCCGGTTTGTTTACACGCACACGAAATAACGTCCAACAGATTGCTTTATTTATAATTCCTAACTGAAATTTTAATAGGACGTAGAATGCTTATATATTATAAATAACTGTGATTTCATTAATAAGCTCAGAACTGACTATTCGCGGTTTCTTCACATCTTTTGAATCAAACCTTTGAAAATCACATTATCTATTTGGGGTCACCGGTTTGATCCCAGGTCCGGGGTGGACGGCGGGNATCTATTTGGGGTCACCGGTTTGATCCCAGGTCCGGGGTGGACGGCGGGTTCTCACGTGGGAGTATGGGGATCACTGCCGTGGTGTAGGGGTTTTCTCGGGGCTCTCCCGCTTCCTCCCCCGTAATCATTCCGCTGCGCATCCACCCCCACCTAGTCTCACCTCATCCATTATTTGGGCGACAGGCCTGTCCCTATGGCAGGGATTAGCGCCAGTCTCCTCTTCTCCACACACTGAGAAAACAGCCAACAAAACATTTTTTTTTTGTTTAGGGCCAACACATATTTAGCTACCCCAACAAAATATTTTGTTGAGTTAATAAAACTTGTATATCAACACAATCAGTTTTGTTCAACCAACAAAATAAACACCGGAATAAACCAAACCTATGTGTTGGTCTAAAATAAATTAGACTTTCAACTAAATTTTTAGTTGAATCAATTCTATATATTTGTTTGACCACTCATTGTATTGTCTCGTTCAAAAATACAGTTAGAGATTTTGTTTGTATTTTTGTGACAAGATAGTAACAGTGTTTGTTAGTGAATTTATTGATGCTTAATAGTGGCATAAACATCCTAACGAAATAAGTTCAACAGGAAACTGAAAAGTAAAGCTGTGAAATTAGAAATGTTAATTTACACACATTGTCCAGTATTGGAATTGTAAATATTTAAAAACATTCCGATTTCAGTAGTGGTCATCTAGGTAAGAATCTCGGTCGGGATAACAATTTTTTTTTACTAACCGACACGGCTTAATGTACGTTGAGCCAAACAAATATTTAGCTGTACCAACGAAACCTTCGTCTGAGGGCAAACCAGGCGAGAACAACCAAACATGTCGGTTTCAAAAACAAAATATTCTGNACCAACGAAACCTTCGTCTGAGGGCAAACCAGGCGAGAACAACCAAACATGTCGGTTTCAAAAACAAAATATTCTGTTGTTCCTATGCAAACAATTCATTTTGTTCCTCAGAAACAAACTTTGTTCGAATTCTACGAAACCCTTTCCTCGGTGTACGTGATCCTGCCTCAGGCGGGAACCACACGTGTATTTTCATCTACAGCAGTTCGTGGAGACCTCCGGAGCTTCAGCCACTGGATCCGTCCTCGGGGTTGCGTCGCAAACCGACGCGACGGAGGAAGCAGCGCTGTAACGAGCCCTGCTGACGTCACTCACCGACCAGATCTCTGTTCGGCCCGACGTCCTTGGCGTTCCAACTGAAGGCGTACTTCGACGGCCAGAGCGTGTACCCCTCGTGATGCTTGCTCGTCAACACCACGTACCTGCCACACGCAAACACACACACACATACGGCACAACTGCAGTAATAACATATTCCTGATCTCTCCGAAATGTGTTTACCAGTGGTTCAGAGGACACCATAACAAAGGCCCGTTTGCCATCAGCCACCTGTGCACGGTGTGAAACACGAGCTCTATTTTTTCATTTTTTTGGTTAACCATTTCACCAGTGCTGTATGGACTATTCGCGGTTTCTTCATAATTTTTGAATCAAACCTTCGAAATAGCTCCCTATGCATGGCGTTTTGGTTATTTCCTAAATATGTCACGCGTTACAAGCGTTTTATACACGCGTTAATACAAAACTACCTTGTTTTTAGTTGAGCTATTTCTTATATTCTATCCATAGTTTATAATATTTCATTTATAATTAATACGAATAAATATGGGGTGAAAATACGTGTGTTGGTAACGCTTAGTAAGAAGTAGTTCTTATGCAAAATTNAATTAATACGAATAAATATGGGGTGAAAATACGTGTGTTGGTAACGCTTAGTAAGAAGTAGTTCTTATGCAAAATTATATTACAACGAGTGCGCACGAATCCGGCGCGTTGTCCCTTTGGTGCAATTTTCTGTACTTGGTTAAACTTCGTTTGCACTAGGCGGAGGAATATCCTGGAAGTAGAACTTTAGCAGGGCTTTAGAGAAGTTGGAAGTAACCGTGAACAGCTCATACACAAACGTCCACGCACTGACAAGTACGGTGTAAACCGTACAGGGCAAAACATCGCCCTGGAATACACTAGATGTCTGTCAGGTGACAAACACCGTTTGCTGGTGGTTGATGTCGTACTACTACTGTCAGTTACGGTGCTCGTCATGCTGATCGTTGTAGCACAGAGTGGTAAGTCACACATAGACGAATGGCGTGGCTGTTCCTTTTATGTGGGTGTACCCATTGGGCTGCGCGAAGCTCTGCACTATAAATTTGAAACAGTGAGAATTGTACTAAATCAGTGAAAACAGTACAACTGATAATGAGTGCCAGATAGCTAATTAATGTAGTGGCTCAATTTCACTGATTTCTTTGTGATTTTCACTGAACCTCAAGAATTACACTGCTATAATTCACTTGTTCCCAGTTAATTTGCTTGATNCACCGTTTGCTGGTGGTTGATGTCGTACTACTACTGTCAGTTACGGTGCTCGTCATGCTGATCGTTGTAGCACAGAGTGGTAAGTCACACATAGACGAATGGCGTGGCTGTTCCTTTTATGTGGGTGTATCCATTGGGCTGCGCGAAGCTCTGCACTATAAATTTGAAACAGTGAGAATTGTACTAAATCAGTGAAAACAGTACAACTGATAATCAGTGCCAGATAGCTAATTAATGTAGTGGCTGAATTTCACCGATTTCTTTGTGATTTTCACTGAACCTCAAGAATTACACTGCTATAATTCACTTGTTCCCAGTTAATTTGCTTGATNGATTTCTTTGTGATTTTCACTGAACCTCAAGAATTACACTGCTATAATTCACTTGTTCCCAGTTAATTTGCTTGATATGCCCGTCAGCAGTAGTTTATCAACTGACTTTCAGTCAATGTTATTTCACTGATTGATATCACTCATTCAGACTTAGAGTGGGGGAACAGACCTTGGATATGATTGGCTACTGTATGATGTGAAAGGTTCCCTATTGGCTAGGCTGCCGACTGGCAAGTAGGTTACCAAGCGCTAATTGGAGAACGATGTTCGCACATGTTGCTTGCCAATGACGACATTTTTCTGGCGTGTGCGTGCAGCTGGTGTTCGCGGAATATTTGGCCGTTTCACATCTGTATTATTAACTACTCTGTGGTTATTAGCTGTTCGCGGTTGATTGAGCACTTTCGAAAGCCCTGCCCAGGGCATATTCTCTACTCATTTTGAATCTGTCCACCGTTTGTAAAATTAACATTGCTGATATACAGAGCAATCTGTTTTTTGCGAAAAAAATTTACGCGGAGGCTAGACTTCAATATACTATGTGCACACTTGCAGTCTTCATTCGACTATTGGCAGCTTGTCTTTGGGTGAGCCAATCAGAATTAAGTTTCCCCGACTCTGACTGCCCGTGATTCGCGGGCAGACAGATAAGACACGTAACAATTTAAATGATCCAATCACGAAAGTGGTTCTGAAATAAAGTGTGTCGGAACACAACTCGTCCTGAAANCACGTAACAATTTAAATGATCCAATCACGAAAGTGGTTCTGAAATAAAGTGTGTCGGAACACAACTCGTCCTGAAATTTTTTGCGCGAAAAACCGACATAGGAAACGAACCCATACTTGGGGTAACTTCCGATATAGTTAAACACGGTCTAATATAAATAGGATAGAAATATGCACTTAACTTAGACTATAGATACAGACGTAAGTACATACTTGGCTCCGGAGCTTTGGAATATCTCCGCCCACGTGTTCGGATCGAAAAACTCGGCCTTGAAGTCGCGTGCGAAGTCCTGGTACGTGAACCCCGGCTTGTAGTTGTCCTTCATGAATTCGACCATGCTGCTCGTGTTTGATGCTGGGAAGAAGGAAATAAGCACGTGGCATTTACAATACATTCCTTTTACAACAATAATATTGCACATTTAATTTTACTTAATTTTTTTCCCTATCAATGGGCCCGTTATTTCATCGGAGAGATGACTTGCAACTAAACTGGACTTATACTTAGAGCTGAAAACCGAGACTGTTCCACATGGCCTACCACGAATTTCAGCCTGGAACCATGTTGACCGAAGTTAAAATATATAAAATACTGCGATGTTCGAGGCTTCAGTCACCTTTTCCTGTATCGCTGGTATAAAAAAAAAATACTAAGAGCTTCACAGAAGAGTTCTAAGTGCTAAGTGCTTCTTGTGAAACGGCGTTCCGTGTTATCTGAATAACTCTTGCAGTAAGAGTAAAAGTTGAAAAAAAAAAAAAAATGTAGGGGAGGGAAATATTTTGGACAAACGCTATTGTAAATATTTGTTTTTGCTAATTTTTTTTCGTCTGTGACATCCAAGTTTATTGCTTATTTCTCTACACTATCTTCATTATGTTGGTTTCGATTCGCCAGCTCTTGATCTCCGCCCCTCGCTGGGCTGTGGCTCTTGTGACATTTGCACTTACAGGTTTCATTACTCCAGCACGATCGCCTTATTACACTTCCAGGCAATACGGAATTTCAACGAACGGTAATGTGTATGGGATTTAATATTTTAGGTGTATATGCACAACGCAGTACACGCCATCGACAAGTAAGTTTAAAAGTTTTAATACTGGTTTCATTTCCCGCCAGTAAAAAAAATTTGAAATATGTGTGCTCGAATTGGAACCAAACTTTATGTGAGTTTAGAAAGCCATGTTAAAGAGAGTTAATATTTCCGCTGACACATTTAGAGGGAACCTTCATTTTTGGAGCGAGCGGAAACTTTAATGGGGGTTCAGAAAGTAAATGTAAGATATGAATTTTGTGATTACATGCTCCATAGGGATTTTTTTTAATAATAATCGGTATTTACGCTCAACGTAGAGTGGAGATTTTTGTTATGGTGTAAAGTTTTAATGGAATCTATCTTGCAACATTTTTGTCAATAATGTTTTGTAATCACGAGAAATACGTTATATAAATCTTTATATGAAAATAACGTTTTTTTCGCTTCAATGGGGTGCACAATGTGTTCTTTGGCGGGGTTAATATTCCTTTTCTGGCCGACGTAATGTTATACCTTGAAGTTTGCCAATCAATCTGTTTTCTTTGTAGTGTTCTCAGTGAAGAGAACAGGATAACAAATGTTTTGAAGGTTGCGTGAAACGAAAATTGCCGGCATTATGAGGGACTGGCGTTGTCTTTGCACGTGATTATCGGGAGACTTAGCTCTGTTCGCCAAGGAGGTGAGAGAGCGGGTTTTCTCAGGGTTATCCAGCTCCGCTGAGACGTCCGAGTCTACAACGTCTTGCAATATTCATGTCACGTCACTGAATAAGACAAAAACCTCGCGACTTTCAGTCTGTTGCCATTTGTAAGCAAGTTAAGAACGATGTTCACGAATATTACTTAATGATACATTCTCTAAATATACAAACAAGCTTGTATGTGGTTTGAAATAATGAAAAAAAACTAAGTAATGGAGAAGTTCAAATACTTCCCATAAATTCGTTTAATGTCACTGAAATAGGTTTTATTTTAACACAAAACAGTATACAAATCGCCTTCATGTGGAGTGCATTAGCTTCGGTATCGGACAAATGTTTACTTACACGTATAAACCTTGTTTACACTAAATTGTCTCACGAAATAGAGTTCGCTCAGGAATGTACTCTTTCATGATTGTCTGAAAGCTAATGATGTGGACTTTTTTTTTTTTTTTTTTTTAGCCAATCAGAGTAATTTTAATGCCACCGAGGAATACACAAGTAAAAAACCGTGGTGTATTATTACACAGACATCACCGTTTTCATTTTAATATGACCCGCCACATGTGTAAAATAACTTAAGCTGCCGGCCACATTGGCCACTTAGGTTCGTCCTTTAGTTATGACGTCATTACTTTGGCTAGAAGAGGTTGTATAGCCTCGGCTGTCACGGTCCCGTATTAGGCCGCCGTGGGCTACTGCTTCACACACACAGTATGCAATCACCAAATAAAAAATGTTAAAAATATGCAAAACAATTTTTATATTTAAAATTTTGTTCTCATATACAGAGGCGGTTATAAGCATTCCAATGCCACTATAATAGCAAATAAAAGTGGACGTGTAACTACAAAAACTCAATCAATCTCTTTCATATTTGTACCAGACCATTAGTTTATGTCTTATTGTAAATGTATTTACGTAAATGAAACACAGCTACATACATTTTTGTAATGAAAACTAAAACAACGTCTTTCCAACAGCTCGACATAAGTATTCAAATAAACAAAAACTAACACTCTAGTACATGGCTATCATGCATTTCCTGTGAATAACTGCCGCCAACCGCTTTGACGTTAGTTGTACGTGCTTGCTAGTTAAATCGGAATCGAGTTTCTGCCATTATTGCATACTAATCTCTCTAAGTCTTAGGGGCCACGGTGGTTGAGCGTTTAGACTGTTCGCCTCCCACCAAGACGAACCGGGTCACTCCGGATTTTCGCAAGTGGTAATCGTCCTGGACGATTACCACTGGTCAGCAGGTTTTCTTCAGAATCTCCCGTTTCTCCCGCCTTTTCATTCCGGCGCTGCTACAAATCACCACACTTCACCCTCATCGGCTCTCAAGACCGCGACGTTAAAAACCGCTCAAATCTCTTCACTCACTCACTATTTCAGTCTTGTTTTCCTTGGGATGTGGTGTTTCCTCATCATATCTCCCAGTTATTGCCAGATGTTCTCGATGGGGTTCATGTTGGATAATTGAGGTGGTGTGTTCAGTGTGTGGGGTGTGTTGTATATGATTCATATCCTAGCAACATCTGAGCTGTTGCAAATAATAATTATTTCCAAGACGTGATTTTTTCATCGCTTCTCTTCAGATATTCTTGTAGTATATTTGTTCATGTTTCCATCAATGAAAGCAAGCTCACCCATAACACTTGACGCCATACATCCATACATCCCCATACCATTATGCTGCCGCCCCCCCANATGAAAGCAAGCTCACCCATAACACTTGACGCCATACATCCATACATCCCCATACCATTATGCTGCCGCCCCCCCAAGTTCGACCGTGGCTTCCATATTTTGGGGATCCCACCCAGTATTCTTTTGTCTCCAACTTTCAATCGGTCATCGCTTCGGGATACATTAAACTTGCTTTCATCTGACCATAAGACACGATCTCAGAACTCATTGCTCTTTGTTATATACTCGGTGGCAAATTCTAAACGCTTTTTAGTGTTTACTTTACTTACATACAGATTTCGTCTGTGTGTTCTGGAATTGAACCCGATGCTGTTACGGACCACACGAACTGTTCTCATATGAAACACCTTACCATGATTTTCTTCCAGGTGTGCTCTAATGTCTTTTGCAGTTATTAGGGGATTTTGCTTTGCCATTTTCAAAATATTGTCTTCCATCCCTAGAAGTAAGTTTTGGCGGAGCTCTTTTCCTTGGTTGATTGACAGGGGTTGTAATGACGCAATATACTTAATTTTTCGGGACTTGGATGTAAAATTCTTTCGTATGTATGAAGCTCGGGAAAGTTTCAGTATATTTTTATCGGGTTTTCAGTTTAAAGCCGTGCTGGCTCGTTTCCCGTGTTTGCTGTTAACGTTTATCAGGAGTCCGGTAGTGTTTCATTTCAAACATCATGTTTCTTTTGAAGCGTCAACATTAATTAGATTAGTTCCTTCGGCGCCATTTTGTTATACGAGAAGTTCATTATCCGGAGGTGAGTGCGTCAACAAGTTTTTGTGGACTGCGAAGTCGTTTTTGTTGACAGCACAGTTTTAGTTTCCTGCGACGTAACGGGCACAGCAGTATCGATGTCAGGCGGAGCGTGGGACAGCGCAGTTCTCGCGCTGCTGCGAGATGCTAGGCGCTTATCGCAGGAGAAGGGGGGCGATAGGCCAATATATACTGGTGGTGCCTATCGCCTGGGCAACAAAGTAATCAACTGCTGAAGAGGACGCGTAGGGCGTGTGACGACGCATGAGGCGTGAATAATTTAACCCACACCGGCAAGCACCCGCGACCGTTAATTCTTTTCAAATCATTTCTTTTCAACTTAAACTAAATTCTATCTACTTATTTCCGCCGGTGTGGGGGGTCGTTAGGGTGCCAGGAGGGAACGAGCATCCCTCCTGCCTTCTTAAATTAGTCTTGCAATGCAAGTTTTGAGACATTAATAAACAGTTAAACCACTGTGGCGCTGTTCTGTACTTTTATGTTTATCTGCAAGGTTCGTACTCTGCAAATTGGACTTCTGTGAACTGTGAACTGCAATAGTTAAATAAATATATATATAACTTGGAACTTGAACTTTCTTTCATAATTAACTAACATCCAATGGTACTGAGTCTCGTGTTTCTACCCCGAGCCAGCCGAGGCAAGTAAACAGTCTGTAGTGTACGCGGCTGAACGTTACAAGATGGCGCCCGCCTAACCTTGTGCGGCTTTAATATAATAAATATGCCTTAACAATCAAAGATGTTTCTTTACAGGGTATTTCTCGATTAGCGTTGGATGACAAACCACACAGTGGACGGATTTCTCTGTACAGTTTCTCCAAAATACTTCACATGTGTATTTTCGTTTGTACATGTTTAATATATTTTTCTCTTCTATAGAGTAGTCTCTTTTTCTTTGCGCCCCATTTTGCATGTGGCCACTAGCAGCTGAAGTTGCTTGTGCGCTGAATGGAAACACACACGTGTGAGGCGCTCCGACGGTACTCAGGTCAACATTTCCATTGTTTATTGTGTTTTATTGCTGTATCATAAAGCGCATTTTGATACTTGTGTCATAGCGGAAAGCACATATCTCAAAAGGATTACATTACTGGCTTATACACATATGTTCTTATCACGCTTTTACAGTGTATTCATTTTAAATACATGTTGACGCATGAATAGAATCATAAAATAATACATCATTCAGTTTTTTATCAATTATTTAAACACACAAAGATTTATATCAGTCTACGAGGGTTATTCGGAAAGTAAGATCCGATTTCGTATATAATATAAACCATCACAGATTTTTTCAAAAAACTTTTTTTATTTAATTACTTACATGTTTCTCTATTTTTATACATAGTTTCCATATTTGTTTAAACATTTGTAATAACGTTCTACAAGCTTTTGTATGCCTAAGTCCTAGACGTCTGCCGCCTGTGAGGATAACCAGTCTGTAACTGCTTCTTTCACGTCTCGTCCCCTGTGACAATCTTCTCTAAAAATTGATCACCTTCCTTATGATATCAGTCCAAAAAATCAAGAGCACAAGCCATTCTTTTCATTTGGTGTTCCTCAGTAAGCAGCTGGGAACCCAACGTGCCCAAAATTTGTGAAATTGCAAATTTTCAGAGACAATTTCGTGCAAAGTTGGTCTACCCACATTCGGAAATTCCAATGCTAAAGTTGAAATTGTGAATTGCTGGTCTTCACGAATCTTTTCATCCACGGCTTTGAACAAATCTTCTGTGATCACTGATGGTCGGCCTGATCGCGGTTCATCATGGACATTTTCCCGTCCGTCCTTGAAAGCTCTCACCCACTTACGCACTTTGCTGTCACTCATCGCATTGGGGCCGTACACTTGACTTATCTGTCGATGAAATTCCGCTGCTGAAACGTTCCTTGCCGTCAAAAACCGAATCACTGACCGTATTTCACAGTCGGCGGGTTGATAAATTGTTTCAAACATTTTGAACTGACACTGTAAACAGCACACTGCAACAATACCAATGCAAATGGCGTCGTTTGACGCATGCGCGTTGCAATGTCCGTGTGACATTCGAGTAGCTACGGCGATTCGGACCTTACTTTCCGAATAACCCTCGTATTTGCATACTTATGTCCACTTCTGTACATGGCTTGTTATTTGGTGATTACACATGTGTCACGCGGTTTACTTTGTAAATTTATTCATTCGTACAACTTAGTTAGTATTTATTATTACGCCTGAAACAAGACAGAATAATTTTATTTTACATAAAATTATTTAAAAAATGTTATGTGTAAATTTTTTTATTCGCGGAAAATATTATTACATACAATGCGTACGAGTTCAACAGTGTTTGGTACAAATATAACAACATTACATTTTTGGGGCCCACACTTTTAAGTTGGCCGCCGACCTGGCGTTTGAACTGTGTTGCAGCATCTTTGAAAATGTAACGGTTCCACAATATGTTCAAATAAGATAAGAAAACATACCTCCATGCGAGGAAGGAATGGTGCTTAGAAGATCTCACGCATGCTATAAATATTATATTGGAGCCCTCCAACAGTGTTAAAAACGACATTTCCAGACTACCGTATCTTAAAAAACATACTACCCGTACGAGGCCGCAGTGGTGTAGTGGTTAGATTACTCGACTCCCAACCTAGGCAAACCTGGTTCGATTCCCGGCGGGGTCGCTCCCGAATTTTCGTATGTGGGAATCGTGCCGCTGGTCGGAGGGTTTTCTCGGGGGTCTTCGGTTTCCCCCCGTTTCCCTTTCATTCCGGCGCTGCTTCATACTCACCTCGCTTCGCCCTCATCGGCTCTCAAGACCTCGATGTTAAGAGACGCCCAAATGCCTTCACTTCACTCTCAACTACTACCCGGACACGCACGGAACTACGATAGGGGCTTGCACTGAACCTTGCTGTGTATTTTCCAGCAGTGACATTAATTATAGGATGACCGCTCCAGTAGGTACTCACAGCGCGACGAGAACACTGCACGCCAGTTCAGGGCCTTGTGCACAGCAGCGATGGCGGGAAGCAGCTCAACACGTAGGCCGGGGCCTTAACAGTGTGCACAGGAACACGCTCACTACGACTGCAATCACTTCCTACTTCAGTTGACGTTAAACAACCCGTCCTGGTTTTCATATCAATTTCAGTACTTGGGAAAGGTGCTGTATTGTAAATCTGTAGCAGCTGCCAATATTTATTCGGAAAAATAAGCATAATTGTCCTTTACCGCCCTTGTCTTGATGGACAACGGGCGTGGGCGGAAGCCACAGAATACAAAGTTGCAATAACACGGATAAATGTTGTTTCTTTAAGCGATAAATTTGCCCGTTTTCGGTTTCGTAGAGCTTCGGGACTTTCGCGTCGACATTTTCCCTTGACTGTGGCAGCCGAAATATAAATACATTTCTCTCGTGTCTGCACCGAAACCTGTAGGTAATGAAGTTATTGGTGAACTTGATATTCAGACTAGAAGAGAAAATAATATAAAAATTCGTTAACAGGAAGCATTATGTAATTTAATATAATCAGTTTATTATAATTATGAACACTTTTAGAATTAAAAGAATATGCGTACTTTAGTTAACAGGTAGTATAGTGTACAAGAACTATAGAGCTAACCTTCATAGAATGTGCATATTTACAATAGGCACCCTGAAAGTACCTATTATATTGCTTGTGCCTGACCACAGAAGTGTCCAACAAACTAAAGATCATTTTACGCGATTAAATATTTTATTGAATTCAACCTATTGAATTCAATTTATTGAATACTGAAAGTGTTCACATGCTCTTGAATGGATCGCAATCAATATAAATTGAATTATTACTTATAAGTTTTGAAAGGCTTTTCACACATACTGCTGTATTCAATAAATATTGAAGTAGCTACTTTAAATTTTTTGCTGATATTTTAGTTAAAAAAAATATAATTAAGTTCAGTAACTTTTTTTTTAAACCTTTTCAAACTATGTACTACGCGAAAATAATTTGTCAAAATCAAAACAAACACTTTTTTCTTGATGATCTATGTATTAACTTTACATTAATATAATTTTTTGCAAATATTTTTGTACCTGAAATGGGCATAAATTAGTATTTTGATACACTACATTTTATATTTATACTGTTTTAATGATTCGGAAAGCTAGTTGAAAAATTGAATTCAGAAACACAGATATTTGAAACGAAAATCTTTGAAGAAATTTTAATCATTCAATGGCCTGAAAGACAAAATGGCGGCGATTATGAAGTTCGAGTGACGTCACACAACATTCGAATACTTGTGTTCAATAAATCTGAAGCAAATTTTAAGGTGATTTTGTTGGCGTGAAAAAAGCCTTAAAGCGTAATTTTCTGAGAATCCAATGATGCAATAGATAATTAAAATTGAAATAGCTTACACTTACATTAAGAAGCGTCTGGATATATTTATTTGTAGTTCGGCGATTGACATTCCATTGCAACTCAAGTATTTCATTACATACAAGCCCGTTAAAAGAGAAGACAACAATATCCGCATGCCACCAAGCATAATCTGACCTCACTGTAATCACTTTACTCTCTCTCTCTCTCTCTCTCTCTCTCTCNATATCCGCATGCCACCAAGCATAATCTGACCTCACTGTAATCACTTTACTCTCTCTCTCTCTCTCTCTCTGTGTGGGATAAATATGAATTAAAAACCGCTTGAAATGGACAGCTTCAAACGCCTGTTACGTACGTGGTGCAGAGTTTCACAAACGAATCCAATTAACTCGCATAACAATGCAGGCAAATCGGCTTATGTGTGGGACGAGTGCACAGTTTCAATTTGACGAGGACGGTTGAAGAGTCAAATGTCAGGTTATCGTAAACAATCTGCGAATACTTGAATTGGACGTTATGTAACAGGTACATGGTACCAAGGACCTGTGATAAAAAGAAACATTCACGGGAAATTTTATCGTGTACTTGATAAACAAAAGGTAGCTGCTATCACTGATAATTATTTTTAAAACTATACTGTTGAAGATTAAAAAACTTCTAAAATATAAATAATTGATTCGTGTATCGTAAAAAAATTATCTGCTAACATTCCCAGTTAATTTAAAAGAACTTCTGGGATTATAGCACACGAATTAACACTTTAAGGTATGTACGTAGTCATTGGCAGTTATGACAATTCAAAAGTTAGTTGCCTATACACTCCACTGCTGGGACACCAGTTCTACTGGCCGGCGGGTTTTCTCGGGGTTATACCAAGAGATTTCCACCTACCAGCGTCCTATTGGTCCAGATGACACCGAACATGCTTACTATGCTGACAGGTTTCTTTATTGGTTGGCTGCTGGTTGATGAACCAGTGAGCAGACTGGGTCCCAATTATTTCAATTACGGTGCCTTGTAATACATAACATAATACCCAGTTAATTATGTTCATTTATGTGACTGAATAAAAATTAAACTTTCTGTTCACAAAAATGGCAATTGACGTGAAATTNAGTTAATTATGTTCATTTATGTGACTGAATAAAAATTAAACTTTCTGTTCACAAAAATGGCAATTGACGTGAAATAGTTTTAGTGTTGGGTCAACATAAACTGATGAAGCAACGGAAGCGAGAAGTTAAGTGAACATTATCCATACTGATCGTGAATTGGAACCACAAATAACCAGAAAACCAAAGTAGGAAAGACGCTGATGTGACAAAAGAAAAAAAAGTGTAGAAANAGTTAATTATGTTCATTTATGTGACTGAATAAAAATTAAACTTTCTGTTCACAAAAATGGCAATTGACGTGAAATTGTTTTAGTGTTGGGTCAACATAAACTGATGAAGCAACGGAAGCGAGAAGTTAAGTGAACATTATCCATACTGATCGCGNGTGTTGGGTCAACATAAACTGATGAAGCAACGGAAGCGAGAAGTTAAGTGAACATTATCCATACTGATCGCGAATTGGAACCACAAATAACCAGAAAACCAAAGTAGGAAAGACGCTGATGTGACAAAAGAAAAAAAAGTGTAGAAAACTGCGGGTGCATAGTGTCATGATTTTGATATTTTGTTTGTTATTTATCCTTAACGGAGATATAAGGGCGTAACAAGTTATTGATAAGAGTTACGTAATGAACACTATATAAAAGAGGTTTATTTAACATTAAGGTTGTACAATATTATTTCAATATAAATATGATTGAATATACTGAAATATTAAATGATATTATTTTATAAAGATTTAACCAGCCACGTTCTGAGTAAAGCCTAATTGGAGAGTGCCCACCTTGTTCATAATTCCGGAGGCTGATTAAGATGGCCCAAGTCGACGGCCGGACACACCCATCTTCAGTGATCTTCTCGTTCCAATGGCCCGACGACAAAAGACACCGCCCACGGACTACACTGCCCTATATCGGCTGCGTTCTCCCCGTTTACTGGCCGGTGGAGGGGGTTTCTGTGGTTTGCGATTTCATAACTAATTTCAGTAATCACGGCCCGTGTCCTGGATAAATAAGTGAAGGTGTGATCAGGCAGGCCGCTCAGCTAAGAGCCTGACCACAACTCGTAACAATAGCTACGTTCCCTTAAGGCGCCAAATTTTGCTTTCTCCAGCTTAGCAGGTGGACAAGACAATGCGAAAACACGCACGAAAACGCACAGTACTTCGTCCTTGCTGTACAGCCACGCCTCCAGCTGGACGTGAACATAGTATCTATTTTTCAGCAGCAGTCGTGCGCGTTTTATGAACAATCTGCTAGGCCTATAACAATTAAACATTGTTATGCCCATCTTCTCAGTCTTCCCAAGAGGCATGATGTTTGAAAAGCGCCTCGCTAGATGCAGCGTCAGTGACAAAGTGTTGAAAGGAGCAATTTTTCAACTGTTACAACAGCTTTTACGAAACATGGTAAGATGTCTTCGAAACAGAACAGACAACGGCCCGGAAATGTCAGATGCCAACGTCTCAGATAAACCTTGAGACGAGCACGCATCTCCGGGATCTCGAAACAAACAAAATGTTGAAAGTGGTGAAGTGGAGAGGCTTGGGCGCCTCCTAACGCCGGGGTCTTGAGAGCCAATGAGTGTGAAGCGAGATGAGTATAGAGTAGTGCCGAAATGCAAGGGTGGGGGAAACGGGAGATCCCCGAGAAAACCCGCCGACTGGTGGCATCTTCTGGCACGATTTCCACGTGCGAAAATCCGGGAGCGGCCACGCCGGAAATAGAACGAACCAGGTTCGCCTTAGCGGGAGGCGAGAAGTCTGACCACTACAACACCGCGGCCCCCCAGATTATTATTATTTGAGCGATTTCCAACAATAGATGGTTTGTAGCATTTAGGTTACTTAGGCGTAATTCTGATTTTCATGATAGATCATTGTAGAGGTTTATCTCCACTACAAAGAATGCTAGTAAATCACTGAATGTTTGACAGTAGTAAAACCATCGAATTACTTTGGTTTATACTTAATTGGCGTCGGACTTAGATTCGTTTCAAAAGATAAACTGGCAACACTGCAGAAAATTATATTGATATTCAAGGCCGAGGTATCGATGGACATCAGCGGTAGAACTGTGCAATGGACAATCCATGAATTGCTGACCGTTCTTTCAGATAGCTTTGCGCCTCGCCTGGGGTTGGGAACACGGCCACTGGGAAATTGCAGACTGGAAACGCGTTTATAAATGATTCGGGCAGATAGGAGTGCCCTTTTGCCTGCCATGTAGGTCTAGCTGCAATATCAGATGTTTTCAGGTTTTGTAGTATACTGCGGGATGCATACACACACAAAATAAGGCTGATTCACTTTCTCCGACATTTCCCTTCAGAATTAAAACAAAATGAATCCTTTCTATTCTAAAGGAATCAGGAAATTGCACACTCGCTGTAAAATTGTGTTGTTAACAACTACACAAACCATTGAAGTGTTACTTCTTGAGTAAAAGTTACAGTTTTACAGCTTGCTCTTAAGAGGATTCATCACAGCAGATGCATCTGTGTACAGAAAACTCTCCCAAATTGTGCGATATGTGTATAAATTTCACGTATGAAAATATTTTAGCAGCCTGTAAGTAGATAACTTTCTCATTGATGATTCAAGTAAAAATATTTTTAAAATTTTTATATGTAATTTTTTTTATTTGTAATGGAATTAAAAGTATTTTTTAATAAATATTCAGTGTTATTTTTGCAAATTTTTGCAAGATTTATAGTTTTTGAGTTTGGCAATTTGGAAGAATAGTTTTGACTCTTAATGGTAAGTTTTCTCGAGTCATGTCGCAACGTTGTAACTTAAAATTGTGAGGAAAGTTACTATTACTAAGTGGTTACACACCGTAAGGGACGATTAACGGAAATAATCTCTAGTGTGGGCGAAAGATGATGCGAACAAGAGAAGAAGGGGAGAGAGAAAGGCCGACAGCTACTCTAGTGTTGGTGACATCGAACACGACTTGTGCAGAGGAGAGTCGAGAAGGAACATCCCGCCTGTGATGAATCCTCGTGATTTTTCAATCGAGAACCGGTACCCCCCATGGCCCGGAAGGACACTCACTCTTCCAGCGGTACCAGAACCACTCGTTTCCGAAGCTGGGCACGGAGAAGACACCCCAGTGCACAAAGACGCCGAACTTGGCGTCGGCGTACCACTGCGGCAGAGGCCGCGAGTCCAGGCTCGCCCAGCTCGCGTTGTAGCTCGCCGCATCGACGCCGCTAAGCACCAGCGTCACCACAGCCACGACGACCGTGCTCCTGAAGACGTCCATCCTCAGTCCTCAGTCGTTGTCCTCCGTAAGCCCCTTGCACTGTAAATACATTGCTGTTGCATGAGCCTAAACACTTTAGAGTGGAGACATTTGGGCGGCTCTAAAAAACGAGTTCTTGAGAGCCGATGAGGGTGAAGCGATGTGAAAATGGAGAAGCACCGGAATGCAAGGGCGGGAGAAACGGGAGATACCTAAATAAACCCGCCGACCAGCGGCATCATCAATTGACACACATCTAAACTGGAAACGTCACTTTTAAATTTTAACCCATAAGTTCAATTGTGCAATTTTTTCAATGAGAACGATGAACTATTTACAGTCATTTGTCACATACGGCATATTGTTTTGGGGTCAAGTAAGTGGGAGCTGAAACAAATTTTAGACAACGAAATATCCCTTCAGAATTTTAAGCCATTGTAGAAGTAGAACTCCTTGTAAACCTTTTTTTAATTTGCACAGCATTTTAAACCTTACCATCAATTTAAATTTATTCAATATTAATGTTTGTTAAAAAAAATTGGTCTATTTTCAAAACTAGTTCTTCGTTATATCAGCATGACACTAGAACAAAGAACAATCTTCACTATTCATTGAACAGGATAACCTTGGTCAAAAAAGGTCTGTACCACTCAACAATAAAGATTTATAATAAATTACCTACACAAATTAAAAGCTTGTACGACGGCGCAATTGGCACCTTAAAAAGGTCTCTAAAAGAAAATTTGCTTGCTAATTATTTTTATTTTGTAGATGAATATTTATACTCTTAAATATTAGACTAAAAGTAAATTTTTTAAGGTATAAAAATTTAAGTGTTTTATTGTAAATTCGAATATGCAGCCATCTTGTAATATAATCAAATTGTGAATTTGTATTGTTTACATGTATTGTATTTATTGTTATATTTTTTGTATGTTTTGGTTATTGTATTGTACTGTGTATATTTGACATGTGTTCTAGATCCTCTGAGAATATCTCTCACACGCGGGATCAACAGAATACTATAAAAATAAATAATTAAAAATAAGTCCACCCACTACATCGCCGTGCCTCGTGCAAGCAACGCAGGTTACCAAGATCTCGAATGGAAGGGCGACGGGAGAAGACGAGGCGAGTAACTAGCGCTCTCTTACTCACCGGACTGCAATTGAAGTGTGGGTACTCCCGAGCTGACTGAGTGCTCAGATGACCACGAGTCCGGGGGGAAGCTGCGGAACCAGCGGAACCAGCGGAACTGAAGGCGCTGGGGCAACCACCTGGATTACTCTGAGCCCCGCCCGCCTCGAGGCGTCTCTCGTCAGAGCCGAGGACGCCCGCTCCCGGTCGCGTGGTCAAGTGCACCGATAAGGCAGCTCCAAGGACGTCGTTCGTTGGCCACCACTCCAGATAACGGCCACGCCTTCAGTTATGCCGCTCACCTCTCCTTGGCACGATTGCCGGAGGGATTCTTCTCAGCAAAAATATTTTACCCATAGTAATTTTCCTATGAATATTCCCGATTTGGGAAATACAGAGTTTTCCAATTTCTTCGCGCCTGTCAGTAATTTCAATTTTTCTGTATACCCCTTCCATATCTAATTAATCTTTGTTTTCACTTNAATTTCTTCGCGCCTGTCAGTAATTTCAATTTTTCTGTATACCCCTTCCATATCTAATTAATCTTTGTTTTCACTTTAGCTAAATTTTCGAAAGAAAAAAAAAATTGAAAACGGGTACTGTTAAGGCATAGGACAAATCATAATGTAATTTTTAAATCCACAGTATATTGCCCATTTTGTTTTTGTTGCATATTTAACCGTAATGAAGATGAATTCNTAATGTAATTTTTAAATCCACAGTATATTGCCCATTTTGTTTTTGTTGCATATTTAACCGTAATGAAGATGAATTCATTGTTTATTCTTTTCCAGTCTTACCACTAAAAAATACAGACTGAAATCAGTCAGTTGTGGTTTCAGGAATTCTGTAAAATAGTGCTGTATGTGAAAATAAGGTTCGAAATTAAGTATTAAATATTAACAGTAAGTTATAAAAGAGGTATAAATGAACACAAGAGTACAAGAAGACCGCCACTTATATGAAGAAATCCCAGCAGGATAACACGATTTATTGTTATAAAATACATTATCAGAACACACCGACATTTGTTAACTGTAATTACGGTTATTATTTGATCATGCACACTTCACACACTAGCTGTATCCAATACCGCATATTTGTAACACAGAGTAGGTAAACACACGTAAGCGAAATTGCTTCGCGGTTCTGTTCATGCCAGCGTACCCACCCGCTGATTGGTTGCGCAAGGCTCCGACACGAGCCGTGCGTCTGATTGGCTACCGTGTCCTGCGGAAGGCCCCCTGTTGGCTGCGCTGCCGGCTGGCATCCATGTCACCAGGCGCTGATTGGATAACGGCGTTCTGACGTGTTGCTGACGAGTGGCGCCAGTTTGCAGGCGTGTGCTGCTGGAGTTCGCTCTATAAGCGTCTGGTTCACTTCTGTATTCTTAATTATTCTGTGTTTCTACTCTCGAAACAGGAAGTATTAGTTACTATTTAGTTTACCTTGCAAACAACTCCAGGCAAAAGCTGCGTGGTTCATAAAATGACGTGGGCATAATGTGTTATTGAACTCTAAGCAATTTACAATCCTTTTTTTAATGCGGTTTCTACTCCTCGAAAGACTTACAATGTAAATCGCGATGGCCTACAAAATATATCTTAATTAACTCAGTTTCGAATNTTTCTACTCCTCGAAAGACTTACAATGTAAATCGCGATGGCCTACAAAATATATCTTAATTAACTCAGTTTCGAAGTTTAGAAATGTTCGACTCACATGCCGCTTTCAGAGCCGATGGGTGAACCAAACTACTGAAAAGTTGAAATATGATGGAGGTTACGAAATTTCGTTAACTGGCAATATTTTGCCAATTGTACGGAANTTTCTACTCCTCGAAAGACTTACAATGTAAATCGCGATGGCCTACAAAATATATCTTAATTAACTCAGTTTCGAATTTTAGAAATGTTCGACTCACATGCCGCTTTCAGAGCCGATGGGTGAACAAAACTACTGAAAAGTTGAAATATGATGGAGGTTACGAAATTTCGTTAACTGGCAATATTTTGCCAATTGTACGGAAGCGACCCTGTGTAACTGCCGTCCGCGAAGATAGCATGTGGCGTGATTCGTTTATGTGAGCAAGGTCAACGCAAAGTTGTCGATATTTTCTCGCAACAAAAGTTGTACTGTGCGTATTACAATGGCGGATGAGAATAACACGCCCGTAACAAGCACGCTCTTATTATGATAATAATTTGAAAGTTAATTTCAGGAGTACCACCGCAAAAAAAAAAAAAAAATACAACTGAGGTGCTGCATGATATTTGAATGATTTTTGCAATGGGAGTAAGTGATTATCTAAATTGTCATTATGGACAAACGTCATTGCAACATTAGTCTGTGTTGTCTTCGTTTTTACGGCCAGTTTTTTTTTTTTTGCAAATTTTCTTCAAATACCGTTCTCGTTGTTTGCTTGATACTCGTTCAGGTTGTATTGCATCTTTTTTTCATATGGCATCAGACTAGATTCCTAGGAATTGTGTGTATGTTACATATTTGCTGTGTTCTGTCGCTTTCCTTGTAATAAATGACTAAATTTAGTCTTTGAATTTTACGCGTGTCACTTATTTGTTGATAACATCTAACTCTGGCTGTTTCTGTTCCTAATTTAATATTTCGTGTCTAAGATTTGTTCTATGCATTGAAGGTTTTCTGTGACTATAACAAAGTGTTGCAATTACGTATGTTTACAATGGTGGTTCAGATGATCTTCAGAGTAACGCTAGGCCATANGTTCTGTCGCTTTCCTTGTAATAAATGACTAAATTTAGTCTTTGAATTTTACGCGTGTCACTTATTTGTTGATAAAATCTAACTCTGGCTGTTTCTGTTCCTAATTTAATATTTCGTGTCTAAGATTTGTTCTATGCATTGAAGGTTTTCTGCGACTATAACAAAGTGTTGCAATTACGTATGTTTACAATGGTGGTTCAGATGATCTTCAGAGTAACGCTAGGCCATATGTGACACAAACTCAGACCGTGAAAGCGTTGGATACAATTGGAGAGGTATCTCTACAGTTCTCCATAGAGCCCGGACCATGCACCCTGGGATCTATGGGCTCTTCCAAAGCTCAGGGAAGAGTAAAGTGTAAGGAAATCAGAAGCGGACCAGGAAGTGAAATTTATTTTACTCCGACCCTCAAGAAATTGGCCTGCAACATGTATTTGAGAAGTTAATGCGTCGATGGGAAAGGTTTATAGAGTTTGACGGTAGTTATTTCGAAAAGGAAACCCACACCAAATTTTCTACTCACTCGTACTTTGAATAGCGTTCAGTTCACAAATTTTGAAACAGCCTTCGTAAGGTTGTACGTTCTTGAATACTTTTAAAAACCCTACTTTAAAATAAATAATGACGTTAGAACCGTTTAAGATCGATGTCAGAGACCGATGTGAAATCCTTAACTTAATTTTGAATGAATGTTGTGTAGTATCTACGTGAGACATGTTGCTCTCCTGATGATTTTGGATGTCCGCTAGCTTCCGGTATCTCGAGAAGAGATTGCTTAGTGGTCTCATTATTAAGAAACTTTATATTGAACTTCGGAAAAAGATGTGCCATTAAAAAAAATTTGACGCCAGGATATTTAAAAACGATCTGAAATCTACAATATTCGTCGTAGGATTGATTAAGGAATGCCATTGGAAGTCATTGCTGTGGTAGTCTGGTCCTGATATTAATGAATTCAAAGGTCATAAAATTATAATATTTAAGAACCTCGAAGGTCTGCAAAAGAAGTAGGGAAATTTTCGTTTCCAGCGGTTCAAAGTTGGCTGCATATCCTTCGCATGTCAAAGGGCACATCCTTCGTCCTTGGAAGGGCACATCTGCTCAGGCGTCGAACAGGCGGATGAGAGACGTGTGTGAGGGGTCGTTGTTTACGATTCACGTGGCCCTGTCTCCAGCAAACCCCCTAAAATCGCTGCCGAAACGAGCCAGCTTTGCCGAGTGCACCACCGGCGCTTCTGGTAATCCGGTTTGATTGGCCGCGCGCGAGCTTTCGCTTCCCCTCCCGCATCGTTCCCTGGTCTACCCCTCCACCCCCACCTTGGAGAAGGCTGCCGGCGCCACCCCATTGGAAATCAATACCGGGGGCGGCCGCTGCGCGCAGGTGGCAGCACTGTTCCCGGCGCTGACTCGACGTCCGGCGTCCGTCGACAATACCAGCTCTGCGCCGCACCTCGCCGCGTCTCTGGGGGTGAGTACTACCCTTGTGTGTCATCTGCTGCTTCTTCCAGCGTCGTCGGCAGTCTCCCTCCATCTGTGTCGCCTCTCTCGCACACCCATATAGCCAAAACCTCTGTGTGCGAACCCGGTCATGGCGTTCCTAGACATCTACGTTAGCTTACACGGTAAACAATTTTTTTTAACGTACCGCTGTTAGCCACCAGGCCTTCCCACACTTTGCCCGATCAGAGCAGTGTCTCCCAACCACCCAATTGGTTGATCAAGGAACGAAGCCCCATTTTGAGCCCTTTTTGATTTTGCCGAAGGGGAGTCTATGCTAGTATTGTTATTCCTGATCACATTCCTAATATGAAATATACATTTANTTTTGATTTTGCCGAAGGGGAGTCTATGCTAGTATTGTTATTCCTGATCACATTCCTAATATGAAATATACATTTACAATAGCTTCGTGATTGTTTGAAACAAGTCCGGGGAGCAGGAGTTATTAAATTCACAATGTGTAAATTACCAAGTTTTGTTCTTATTACTCGTTAATTACTCACAATTGTGCCCACTCAGTTTTTGATTGCATGTACAGAACTTGTAGTTTCTTATGCATAGTGTTTAACAAATTCCCCATAAAGTAATTTTAGAATACCACACCTTTTGATACCGGTTTTTGGAGTGAAGTGGAGGAAATCGCAAAAAACGAGGCATTTATTTTAGATGGAATTAAAATATCGTTTAACAGTTATTCGCGACCTTTGCTTCTGTCAGCAAGTTAGAATAAGTGAGTGACCTAGTAACCTGTAGTCTCCCCCCAAAACTGTGTCATTTTGATAATTTCTCAGCATAGCAAGGAAAACAATAATATTTGAAAACCACAAAATATCATCATCATATTTCGACTATAAAGATACGTGAGTTATGTGTGAAAATTACAGAAATTCATTAACTGCTTTTCGTTGGTGCATGAAACCCAAGATTTGATTTAAAATATGACCATATACTCTCTCCTTAAAAAAAATAGTTTTCAACAGCGATAATGCATAAAAAAAAAGAATAAATTTCTTTAGTTTGAGTGTTTTCCTCCAGTATTATTGATGGGATTTTCAATAAAGGGAAATGTTAGATTGTGAGTTAAAACATGACTTCTGGTGATAGTAATTTACTACGGCAGTCGTAAACGGTTACAGTAACCCATTAAAATACCATTTCCATTTGTTTACTATTTTTGCAAACTAACTGTAGAAGTTAATGGCGTTGCTGTGTAAGGGGTTCAACAACACCTCACATAAGATTCAAAACATTTGATCGAAATGTCACAATTATTTCCACTTTTTCTCTCGGTATATTGACTTTAGCACGACCTACGTAATACTACTTTGTATGTTTTAAGCCTGTCGTGCTCATCTGTAGAATAATTGAGCTTCGATTTTGGTAACATATGTTACGAGAGCAAAGCTAAAATTCGGATTATTTTATTGTGATGGCGAGATATGACTGCAAAGACNTTGGTAACATATGTTACGAGAGCAAAGCTAAAATTCGGATTATTTTATTGTGATGGCGAGATATGACTGCAAAGACTTTCTGGAGGACATGGCGAGTGAATGCTGGTGCCGTGTAAGGAAGTGAACGCTACTAGCTAAGCACGCTCTCTAGAGAAGAGTATTGGGGAAACTGCGTAACCGCTTGGATTAACTCCGCCTACTTCCAACATGGCTGCTTTGCCGGTGTATCGATAAATCCATAAGAACAGCAGGTCTTACCTTGACTCACCTCAAGTTTGTGCTCCACCACCCCCTACTGACTTCATCCCTTACCAGCGGGCTTAGAGGAGCGCGGGCCTATGTTTTCTTCACAACACAATACAGAAACCTAATCAAAGTGAGCAATTATTCCACGTCTTTACCTATGTGTTATACGTTGTACGTTTCTGACAAATAAAAACGACAAAGTTGGAAGTAGAAAACTGGTTTTGTATTTTACGTACTAAATGTTTCACATATAGCCCAAAACTGCAAAGTAAAATGTAGTAGCTAATAATATTTTTGTGCCCTAAAGATTTCAAATGCGTTAAAAAGTTTTCAGATGTGTAGAATTTCATTGTGACACAAATTACGATGTAAAATCGGGATTGTTACGAAACTAAACAGTGCAGTTAATACATGTCCATTGTAACTTTGCTAAATATGAATCTTCAAGAAATATACATTAAAAAAAAGATTATGTAAAATGTGGTATACAAGAATCCAGTAGAGACTAACAGGTACTTGAACGTATACACCATAATAAAGACGTTTGCGACGTACAAATGTAAGATACTTTAGCTGCCACATGCTGTGATGTTGGGTGTTGGCAACTAAATACTGCCTCAATTGCCTTGCAGTAGNGTAAGATACTTTAGCTGCCACATGCTGTGATGTTGGGTGTTGGCAACTAAATACTGCCTCAATTGCCTTGCAGTAGTAATACCGCCATTATGTCTTACTCTGGAGAGATCTGTACGGCGCTTAACAGCTGTGAAGTGAGGTGCGAATGGAACAGTGACCAAATGTAATTATGGAGGAAACGAGAGTAAACTGAAAAAAAAACCCCACTGACCAACGGCAACGTCACCCACGTTTCCTACATGTGAAAACTGTGACCCCGGCGGGAATTNGTAAGATACTTTAGCTGCCACATGCTGTGATGTTGGGTGTTGGCAACTAAATACTGCCTCAATTGCCTTGCAGTAATACCGCCATTATGTCTTACTCTGGAGAGATCTGTACGGCGCTTAACAGCTGTGAAGTGAGGTGCGAATGGAACAGTGACCAAATGTAATTATGGAGGAAACGAGAGTAAACTGAAAAAAAAAACCCCACTGACCAACGGCAACGTCACCCACGTTTCCTACATGTGAAAACTGTGACCCCGGCGGGAATTGAACCCGGTTCGTTTTGGTGGGATGCGAGTGGTCTGACCACCATACCANTGAACCCGGTTCGTTTTGGTGGGATGCGAGTGGTCTGACCACCATACCAACGCAATTCACCTAGTCATGTAAAATGCCCATAGTGTGCAGTACAGAACTGATCCCACGTGCGAGTTCGAAAGACGTAATATATGTACGCTCTAGATAAGGCGGTTATTGTTGTCATTTGCTTCATATAATTTTTTTTTCGGATATTTCTGCCCAGTAATTTTGAAATATGGTAACACAGTCATACGGTCTATTGTCATGCGTGAAAAGTCACTGGACTAATATAAACAAACACTTTCTCCCCTAACTCACCCCAAAAAGAAAATGAAAAATACGTTAATATACTTACATGGCACATTCCGGCCGTTTGTTATCCCCAGTTAGGAGTACACACTGCACGGCGGTATGTTGACAGAACTGCACAGTGTTGCTCGTATACGCTCGTATATGCTTACATGCATTTACACACACAAACATTTCTGTGCACTAATACCGAGAGAAAGCTGTAAGAACATTTCTAACGTTCACTTTTGTTGTTGTTTAAATACATTATATTTTCTGTTTTCGATGATGTTAATATTTGCTACGTGCATTTGATTTCCAAGTAAGCGAGTGAAAAGTAATTCAACGCGATTAGGAACCGCGGTGGTGTAGTGGTTAGACTACTCGCCTCCCACCAAGGCCGACCGGGCTCGATTCCCGGCGGGGCGTCCCCCGTATTTTCACTTGTGGGAATCGTGCTGGACGATGCCGCTGGTCGGCGGGTTTTCTCAGGGATCTCCAGCTTCCCCCACCCATGCATTCCGGCGCTGCTCTATACTTAACTCGCTTCACCCTCGTCGGCTCTCAAGACCTCGATGTTAAGAGCCACCCAAATCTCTCCACCCATTCAACGCGACTGCTAGTCGACCACTTGGACGGGTAAGTACAATAGTATTATTTTATTAAAACTTTTAATTTATATGCATTATCATTGTACATTGTTATATTACAAACTAAACGCAAAAAACNTATTATTTTATTAAAACTTTTAATTTATATGCATTATCATTGTACATTGTTATATTACAAACTAAACGCAAAAAAACACGGTCTCTCCGTAGTGATTAGAACCTGGCTGTGATGTCTAAAGTGACAATGTATCTACTGTACATACGCTCGCTTTGCGATATGCACTTTTAGTATATTTACCAAAAATCTCGGGGAAAAAAAAAAACATGCACTTAAAATATCAAATTCGTGCATATGTGTAGATACTTTCATTACTTCCTCATCTTTGAGAAATGGATGTACCACTAAAGTCAAACTTGGTAACCACCTAAGTAGTCATTCCGAGGGATGCTCTCTTCCTTCTGCATTGTACCATGTCTTATATACTTCCCAGTTTTAAAAAAGAGATTTTTCTATAAAAGTATACGTATCCGGATTTATTTCAAAATTTAGTTGTGCATTAAGTTGACTGTTTCAGCAAGCTCTACGGTAGCAGAATAAATCCTTGTAGATTAGTATCGTACGTATAGGACACTTATACTGTTGTAGGTTGCTGTGGTGGTTGTTTTGAAGGAATTTCTTCCTGCTTGAATGCNCGTACGTATAGGACACTTATACTGTTGTAGGTTGCTGTGGTGGTTGTTTTGAAGGAATTTCTTCCTGCTTGAATGCACGTTTCCCTATAAAATTTTGTTTTAGACACTTAATAATTCATGTTTGTGAATACACATTTTATTTAATGTATTTTTTTAGTTGTAAACTACAATTTTTCTTGTTAAATAGTTTGCCAGAATCCTTAGTGACTGATGGAAATAAGCATGATAGCTATGGTTTACGATATTGCGTTCCAAATATTCATACCTAGTCATTATCTCATCTGACACTTATATCTCAGTTACTTCTGGGAGTAGGTGATTTAATTTTTGCAAAAACACAGCATGTATATTCTTCGCAAGGCACTTTTATTTCCTACGATGTTGTTCGTCCATTTACGTCCTCTCAATTTTCGCTTCCAGATGAGTGGAAATATTGATTATGCATGACGAGCGTGGAGTCCTAGCTACTGAACCATATTTCCTAAACAGGTAAGTGAGATGCCACTGGAAAATGTGGCCGTTGTTTAGGAGTTTTTTTNAGCTACTGAACCATATTTCCTAAACAGGTAAGTGAGATGCCACTGGAAAATGTGGCCGTTGTTTAGGAGTTTTTTTGCATCACGTGACACACAAACTATTTCACTCACAGAGTTTTAAATACTTGTCATTTCGTTTAATAACATGGNTTTTTTGCATCACGTGACACACAAACTATTTCACTCACAGAGTTTTAAATACTTGTCATTTCGTTTAATAACATGGCAATTATGAAATATCCATAAGGGATGGAAATCTCAGTTGCTTGTCATTGCACTCTGAAACAGAGAAACACGAATACATGGACACTGAATAAAACTGTATCACTGCAGAAATTACACTGTTTGCTCTCCTCTGGGTGTCGGCGCACTACGTTATCTCTTGACCTTGAATCATTCCCGCGCCTTATCTCCTTTCGCGCACCGTCTCTCCTCTCTTTATCTTTTAAAGAAGTACGCCGCCAAGAAATATTACNCCGCGCCTTATCTCCTTTCGCGCACCGTCTCTCCTCTCTTTATCTTTTAAAGAAGTACGCCGCCAAGAAATATTAAAATTTGAAAAAAGTCGTGGATATGATAACGCAGTATATGGAAAATTCCGTGTGAAATTTACGTACGTTCTACACTTGCAAAACAAACGATACGTAACGTGTTTGCGAGTCGTTTGCGAGTCATTCCATCCATATTAAAAAAAATAATCTATGCATAACTTACGCGAGTCGTTATCGCAAATAACCTCTTATTTTCTTGTATATATCCGGTATTTGCTAATGTAGGGCGTCTCCATATGGGAATACAATTAGAATATTGCCAGTCATTAGTCAGGGTGAACACCTTATGTACTAGGCTCGGTTTCGCAACTGTTTTTTCATACATTCTTCGCACTTCCGAAATTTATTATACAACTGCTGATAACCATTCTTTCAACACCTTAAAAAAATAATACTTGTTTTTAAAAGACGCCAGGGGTGTATCCGAGTTCGTGATGGATGGGGGTCTTAATCAAAATTAAAATAACTAAATTTAATTTTAATTTATTTATAATGCTATAAAAATACACACAGATATTATAAACTACATCATACCGCCTAAACCCTCTATTAACTGTTGTTATTCCCAGTGATAGCAATACTTAATGCTTGTATCAATTATAATTAAAGTCATTATCACTTCACTTTCTCTATTTTGGTTACACTCACTTAATTCACACTCATTGTTTACACATATTCTATCTGCCTATTGCCATCACTACAAATGTCTGTCACTCATGCATGCAGTTCAATAGTCCCACCTGCCATTCTCACTCTACACTGTACCGATGCTCGCAGTCCGCAGACTTCACACCCGCTGGTCACTCTCATCGCACCTCGTCGCTTCGCTGTCTNCCGCGCCTTATCTCCTTTCGCGCACCGTCTCTCCTCTCTTTATCTTTTAAAGAAGTACGCCGCCAAGAAATATTACAATTTGAAAAAAGTCGTGGATATGAAAACGCAGTATATGGAAAATTCCGTGTGAAATTTACGTACGTTCTACACTTGCAAAACAAACGATACGTAACGTGTTTGCGAGTCATTCCATCCATATTAAAAAAAATAATCTATACATAACTTACGCGAGTCGTTATCGCAAATAACCTCTTATTTTCTTGTATATATCCGGTATTTGCTAATGTAGGGCGTCTCCATATGGGAATACAATTAGAATATTGCCAGTCATTAGTCAGGGTTAACACATTATGTACTAAGCTCGGTTTCGCAACTGTTTTTTCATGCATTCTTCGCACTTCCGAAATTTATTATACAACTGCTGATAACCATTCTTTCAACACCTTAAAAAAATAATACTTGTTTTTAAAAGACGCCAGGGGTGTATCCGAGTTCGTGATGGATGGGGGTCTTAATCAAAATTAAAATAACTAAATTTAATTTTAATTTATTTATAATGCTATAAAAATACACACAGATATTATAAACGACATAACACCGCCTAAACCCTCTATTAACTGTTGTTATTCCCAGTGATAGCAATACTTAATGCTCGTCTCAATTATAATTAAAATCATTATCACTTCACTTTCTCTATTTTGGTTACAGTCACTTAATTCACACTCATTATTTACACATATTCTATATGCCTATTGCCATCACTACAAATGTCTGTCACTCATGCATGCAGTTCAATAGTCCCACCCGCCATTCTCACTCTCCACTGTACCGATGCTCGCAGTCCGCAGACTTCACACCCGCTGGTCACTCTCATCGCACCTCGTCGCTTCGCTGTCTNCACTGTACCGATGCTCGCAGTCCGCAGACTTCACACCCGCTGGTCACTCTCATCGCACCTCGTCGCTTCGCTGTCTTCGCATAGCTCTTAAGGCAGTACAATGCTCCAAACTCTAGACTGTCAACTCGGAGACCCGTCGTGGTTTAAATAGACAGGCTGGCCCGATCCAGAAGTTCCCCGCACCCCGAGTCTCGTTGAGAGAGGCTAGGGCGATGACTAGAACATTATTGTAACGATAACATCAGAAATTCAATCCGCTAAAGGACAAGAGCGCTCATGCCTCGATAGCATTACCAAGAAAGAGTAGCGGCACACCTTTGAAAATCTCTGCGCTCTCCTCGGGTTATCAGTAATACCCTTGAAACACTGGTTCAGACGCTCGAGTGGGACGGGACAAGGGAATGTATGCGAAGTGGTAACATGTAACACTTCCCCCTTCTCAAGTCTGTTCGTCCCGAACAGAGTCTGCAACATTCGAATCTTCGTAGTGTCCTAGTTGGTCGGAGTGCACAACTTTAGACTTACCCCGAGTGCCTTTACGACAAATCTGAAAAACGCATCGTTGATCTTCTTCATAATCATGCATGGGTCTTCCCAACTTATATGTAGCTTCGCCCAGTACCCCTTTCACCTTCGTGCATTGTACAACCACATACCAGTTGTCCTTGAAATACCTCACCTGACATTCTCCTGTCTTACCGTGTCTTCATCATGTCAGTATTTATTATGGGGTGCTGTAGAGAAAAATTGTAAATGTCAACTTGTCTGTGATGTAATTTGCTGGCATAATTTGGGGCAACAGTTTCCTCATCTGTCGGTCGACCAAACAGCAGGTCACTAGTGAGGTGTAGCTCTCTCCCAAACAGCATTCTTAATGGTGTTACCCATGCAGATTCGTGAACTGCTGAGCGCAAGCAAGGAGAAACAATTACACTTTTGAAGTCCAGTACTTTTGGTTATCTGCCACAAAAATCGACAGGAACTGCTCAAGAGTGTGGTTAAGCCTCTGGACTATTCCAGCTGACTGAGGGTGTAAGACTGTAGTTCTAGTCTTTTTCATTCCCAGAATCTTTGTTACATCCTGGAACACAGCAGCTTCAAAATTTCTTCCCTGATCGGAATGGAGTTCTAATAGTACCCCATACCTCGAGAACACATGATCTACAAGTGCATCTGCCACAGAACGTGCTTCTTGGTGTGGGAGGGGAATGAACTCTGGCCACTAAGTAAAGTAATCTTGGGTCACCAGTAGATACCTATTACCTCTATCTGTGGCAGGCAAAGGGACACAGAATATCTAATGCCATCCTCTGGAATAGGGCTCTAACATTGTATTTCTGGAAGTGACCTTGTCCCCCTAGTCCTTGGGTCCTTCCCCGACTAGCTGTCGTATTATGCAGATCCATTAAGACTTCGGGAACCCTGCATTCTGGAAGGACCAACTGTAGGTGCTTGTGTTTCCCATCATTACTTTCCCAGTTCCTGTGNCTTCGGGAACCCTGCATTCTGGAAGGACCAACTGTAGGTGCTTGTGTTTCCCATCATTACTTTCCCAGTTCCTGTAGAGTACACCATTCTTCCGTATGAGGAAATTCCATTTTTCTCAGTATGCTTTTACTGCTGTGCTCAGGCTGGTTATCTCTTCCAATTTTGGCCGACTGCCAGCTTCTTTCCACTTTAGTAATGGTGGCAAAGTGGGCTCATTCAGCTGATATTTCCTAATACCCCAATCACTCTATGTAAGGAACCATCACAAGATACAAAACTTTGAATTCTTGTCCTCCTTACCTTCAGCGATTCCCAACTGGTTTCTTCTTGGCATTCACAACGACGACAGAATGGCTCACATGGATTTCTAGAAAGTGCATCTGATTTCTGCGAAGCCATCCAGATCTCTGCTGTATTTCAAAGTCGTATTCTTGAAAATGCTGTTTCCACTGGGTTATTTTACCTTCGGGGTTCTTGAAATTAAGTAGCCAGTGTAATGATACCTGGTCGATTATTAGAATAAAATGTCTGTCATAAAGGCAGATGAGAGATTATTAAATTGCCTTCACCGCAGCCAGAAGTTCGTTGGGTGTCACACAGTAATTTATCTCAGGCTTGTGCAGTACCTTACCGATGTATTTTAGTGGCCTCTTTATTTCATCTAGTGGCTGAGATAGCACAGCCCCGATGCATACATCACTAGCATCAGTATTCAGAATGAACATGCCTTTACTTTTCGGGAATAACTTTTTAAGAACTAGTTTCGAGTTGGCTGCAGCCATTGTTTGGAAAACAGAGTCAATGCATAATAGGCACTCTTAAAATGTCCTTCCTGCCCCAGCGATGCCATTTAGGTAAACCTGTCTTACTCCTTCATTACCTTCATGATTCCTTCAACTGCCTCATGCGAAACTAGTGGCTGCTTTATGGGCCTGGCATCTCCTATATCAATGTGGTGACAGCTCACATAAGTCCTTCTTAGACTATTTAATCCAAACAAGAAGGTTTCCCTATTTTTCTGAAGTAATTCCGAGACCGCCTTCTCCTGTCACCAGATAAGGTTTTCTCTTGTTATTACTAGCAGTTACTTCAGTACTTCTGGTAGATGACATATTCAATTTGTTTTAATCTGGAATTTCTGGAATATTAGGAAATATCTATGTGACCTGCTTGAAAACTCCTATCATGGTCCCCTCCTCAAAACGAACAGCACTATCGGATCAATCATTCTAGTTGGCAAACTGTCAGAGTTTGAAAATACCAAAGTCATTGCTACAATTGCACTGCCTGGCAGGATGCCACCTTGCTCTGTTTGCTCAATTAGACCCAAACATACAAATTTTCTTCGACATCTGCCTGTAATGTCAANGCTCTGTTTGCTCAATTAGACCCAAACATACAAATTTTCTTCGACATCTGCCTGTAATGTCAATTTCACTAGAAGTGTTGGGTTGACAACGAACTACTCGGCAGCTTATTGACAAGGAAAAATCTTGCCATGTTGACACCACGAACTCGGTACTGCCTACCTGTAGTACACCAAGTGATCATCGATACAGCACTCCAGTCTAGGTAGTACATCAAGCACCAAAATACATGCATAATATATTTTTGCTACGTCAATATCGTGCCATAAGCTAAGGTGACCAAGCTTTAAGTTCACCCTTATCTTATATTTCACTGGTGTCNTGCTACGTCAATATCGTGCCATAAGCTAAGGTGACCAAGCTTTAAGTTCACCCTTATCTTATATTTCACTGGTGTCGTCTCGCCTGTTACTGTAGTCAAATGGTAATGTTAAATACAGTCTTCGGACGATCACTGGGGGAAGGCCCGAGTATGTTTGGTCTAACTACTGTTATGGTCGCTCCAGTGTCCACGACCATCTGGCAAGAAACATCATTCAGGCTCCCCTCCACCAATATTGCATCGAAATAATTTTTCACCTAATATGCCTGTAAGAGCATTGAGGCATCTCCTCTAGCAGTCACCGACCTTCACCCCCCCCCTAATTCAAAATCAGTTTTTACATGCTTTCCGAATGGTTGTACTCTCACCTGTCTCTGGCTGCTTCTTTTCCCGCTGCTACTTCTGTTGCTGCTGCTGTGTGGCAATAAGCTCTCAGGTGCCCTGGCTGTCCACATGACCAACACTCAGGCCGTTTGCCCTGTAGTACGGACCCTGGAAAATATGTCCCTAATGGTCGTCTGCATCTCCTTCAATGTCTTCCTGATGCAGCTGTCGTCGTTGTTCAGCATCACTGCCCATACCGGACATTATGGCGCGGATCTCTTTCTTGCCAACTCCACCTCCGCTACTCGGATCAGGGTGTCATGTAGGCCGTATTTCTGTGTCGACGATGGCATGGATGGAGAAGCCGATTGCGATGATGTCACGCGCCTCCTCCGAAACACCCTTCCAGAGATAGTCATGACAGCTTCACGATGTCTTCACATAACTCCTACAGTGGCTCCCCTGTTCGCTGGATACGACTTCGCAGTTGGGCATGGTGGGCATGTTACAGGTATCGGTCACTAAAACGTAGCTCCAAGGGTGACATCAGTGTGGGGTACTCTAGTCGTTGTCGCTCTTGCAGAGATTGCAGGATGCTCAGTGCAGGGTCTCTCAGTAAAATTGCAAGGTATTAAGCCCTTTGTTCGTCTGATCAGCCATTCAACAAGGCGACTATTCAGAACGAGTGTTGCTAATCCTGCCAAAGAGTATGATCATCGTAAGGGGCGGGCTTAAATGCAACCCCCTTCCCCCTTCCCCACTCCTGGCTGTGCGGCACCAATGCCGCATAGCTGTCAGTTTATCCTCCGATGTCGCTGTATTGGATACTGCTGCTTTTGTCTGCTGCTGGTGCGGTGATTGTGGAACTCCNAGCATCACTGCCCATACCGGACATTATGGCGTGGATCTCTTTCTGGCCAACTCCACCTCCGCTACTCGGACCAGGGTGTCATGTAGGCCGTATTTCTGTGTCGGCGATGGCATGGATGGAGAAGCCGATTGCGATGATGTCACGCGCCTCCTCCGAAACACCCTTCCAGAGATAGTCGTGACAGCTTCACGATGTCTTCACATAACTCCTACAGTGGCTCCCCTGTTCGCTGGATACGACTTCGCAGTTGGGCATGGTGGGCATGTTACAGGTATCGGTCACCAAATCGTAGCTCCAACGGTGACATAATTGTGGGGTACTACAGTCGTCGCTCTTGCAGAGATTGCAGGATGCTCAGTGCAGGGTCTCTCAGTAAAATTGCAAGGTATTAAGCCCTTTGTTCGTCTGATCAGCCATTCAATAAGGCGACTATTCAGAACGAGTGTTGCTAATCCTGCCAAAGAGTCTGATCATCGTAAGGGGCGGGCTTAAATGCAAACCCCTTCCCGCTTCCCCACTCCTGGCTGTGCGGCACCAATGCCGCATAGTTATCAGTTTATCCTCCGATGTCGCTGTATTGGATACTGCTGCTTTTGTCTGCTGCTGGTGCGGTGATTGTGGAACTCCGCTGTTGAAGTGACTCCTGCAATTCCTTCTTCATTGCACTAATTTCGTTGTCAACACTGTCCATCCTTCCGCTGACATCGTCCACAACTTCAGTTANTTCATTGCACTAATTTCGTTGTCAACACTGTCCATCCTTCCGCTGACATTGTCCACAACTTCAGTTACACAGTCCATCCTTCCGTTTACACTATTAACTTTCTTCTCCATACCGTCAATTCTCGTATTCACTAACTCGCTTATGTCTTTTATTTTACTATCTTCATTTTCATTTACTGTGTCAATTTTCCTTTCTACTAAATGACTTACATTAGTTATCTGGCTATTTACATACTCATTTATACTATTCACAGTCTCGTCCACACTACCTATTTTAACATTTATGCCTTCTCTCAGGCTATTTATACTTGCACTCACTTGACTTCTAAACCCCTCTAGCAGTTCTTCTAGCTCTGCAGGAATGTTTTTAGTTAACATTCACTGTGATGGTTGTACAAAAGAGTCTTAATTTTTCGGCATACAGATATCAACTTCATTGATTTTCAAAATAGCACAAATTGTTAGCCTATTGCCTGACTTTATTAGCAATTGAATGCCTCCATTCCACTTCTGACACCAGTGTTACAAGACGCCAGGAGCGTATGCGAGTTCGTGATGAATGGAGATCTTAATAAAAATAAAATAACTAGATTTCATTTTTAAACAGCTATTTTTTATAACACTAAACCAACCATCTCCTCAATGAATTCTTGATCGCAATATTTAATGCCAATCTCAATTTTAATTTAAGTCCTTTGTCACAGTTCCTTAATTAATACTAATTATTTACACATATTCAATCTGTCTATTGCCATCATTCCAAATGTCTATCATTCACGCACCCAGTTCAGTAGTCCCGCAGTTGCAGATGGTTTCTTACCGTACAGAACATGAAGGAAACTGACTGTATAAGAGAAATATTCTGTCATTTGTCCACACAGTTGATATGAAGAAATGAAAATTATTTTGCGATACTTGTTTTTAATAGAACTGTGCACGACATTAATTTTATTGCTGTATATAGGCAGTTAAAGCAATTTTTGAGTACTATGTTATAACTGGTAGTCAAATATTTAGTCCCTATGTACAAATCTATATTTACGTAAAGTTTATTATGCTGAAAAAATGACCACTAAATATAATTGCTAGTTATTTATTAGTTACCTCACATGTTAAAATATTTATAATAAATAAAAAAATATGAAAATACCATTAATTGACCATAAAATAAATACCAGTTAACAATACGCTCTGAATTTAATACGATTAAGAAATGAATCGCCTATATGCCATGGCGACACATCTACGACATGGAAATTGGCGTATGTGTCTGGCCTACATACTTCTCGACAGAGGGGCTTATGAGGTCGCATTCCTGTGTGTTCATGTGCCGCCGCTGTGTGTGTCTGTCTAGATACCCGAATGTCGCTCAACCAGTTTCGACGAAAATTCGTATATAAAATCCGGTACACACTATCCACACTTTATGTACTTTACTCCGTTCTTAATTAAGTACTGCCACGCTTTCTGTCGCAGTAATACATTTCGGGACTTGTTACAAACAATTATTTTCGTAACTCTACAGTTGAAATATTGCTCTTTTAAAATGGATTATTTTAGAAAATATACAATTCTTTTTATATATAGCTCAATGCTGATACCAAATTTTAAGTCTACGACACTAACTTGTTAAAATTAAACACTAATTTAAAACATTACACACTAAGGTTTTGTGAAGAAAAATTCTTATTTATTTTAGTTTTACAAAATTATCTTCGGCAACTAGTTTTCAAAGACTTATTTGTAAAAAATACAGACTTTTTACAGTTGTCTTTACCCCATACTTTATTGAGAACTTCGTCCACGATAAAACATTTATCAAGCAACTTCTTCACAAAATTACGATTGCGTGTCCAAACCATCGCGATTTTACTACAACAAAAATACACAGCAACATGGAAAAAGCTTTATTAATTAAAACTACCAAATTATCGGGGAAAAAACCTTTACGTTGATCCATAATTTTTAAATGTTAGACATTGCGGGCGTGATATACGTTCGTCGTTTTGAAAGACGAAATGAAAAAAAAAAACAAGAATTTTCTTTCTTTCGTACTCGGTAAATGGCAGTACCAGTCAGAAATGTTTGTGGCCGCAACACATCCAGCCTGCCAACATAGTAACAGCAATAATATTGGTTGTTGGTACCATGTAAATATTGTTAACGTAAATAGTAACAGCAACAACACACTCTGCTGAGGTCATGCTTGAGATTGCACCTGCAACTATACGCATAGTTTCTGCAGCAGGCCTACACGTTATTGCCGCAAAACAGTGTGTGTCTTCAACAGAACAGCTTCCGGAATATCTGGTTCGTTCCCGCAACAGACTTTACTGTAACAAACGGATAAAACATTATGATGCTGGTACAGCAGTTTTGTTGCAGATATCCTGAAGCCTGTTTACAGAACTTCTATGTTGTCGCTTCTCTGCAGATTTATTGCAGATACCCTGAAGCCTATTTACAGAACTTCTATGTTGTCGCTTCTCTGATGATTTATTTTTTCAGTGTTGCAGAGCCCACTATGCATGAAAAATACCACGAAATGCGATAAAAAAATATAACGTTTTGTAATTTTGTTAAATTACGCATGCAGTTACCACCGTTACCATTGCAGTTGCAGACACTTGACCGTAGGGAAACTTGCAGAAGTTTAACTGTGGTATCAAGTAGAGAATTTTGTATAGCGTGTACCAAACCTGAGAAGTAGCAAACTAGAGTTTACTTTATTTTAATCCCGATATAAATTTGTTAATAAATACTGAAATTTTATTTTGATACTAAATTACATACTCCGTTATAAATACAAAAATACGCATTGCTCATTAAACTTAAACTACAAGAATTATTAAGTTTTTGATTCTCTCGAGAATAGGTTGCACTAAACAAATATGTATATCCCTACTTTTTTTTATTTATGTAAATTTTGATTTCAGAGTTTTACATAATTTTGCAAATGTAAATAAAGTTTGATTCATAATAATCAGTACGTTTCTCATACCTTAAATGATCTATCGTCAGTTAATTGAAAAATATAGAATATTAGAAAATTAGCCCTCATAAAAATCTAGATTCTTTTTGGTGGTTGTCACTTTATTTTTCTATGGCTAGAACTGCCCTGATTTAACGTATTTGTTTATATAATTTATGAAATAAATTTTGGATTTAAGAGCTGTGTATTGTTTGCAAGTAAAAATTTAAGTTGTGCGACATTTTTTTTAGGAATCACTAAAACGTGTGCCAGGCTCGTGCTACTTGAGATAACTCGCGATATATTTCATGGCGAGGCTCGTTATGAACACAGGAAACCCTTTATGGAAGAGGGCTCAGGTACATGTTGTCCACGGTTAATTGAGCACTTTGGAAATCAACGTCTGGAAAATGCCAAGGCACCCACCTGAACATATTTTAACCGGCACACTGACTGGTAAACCGTCCAGTTAAGTTGGTAACGGCCGAGGTAACGTAGTTCGACGCCTCAACGTCGAATTAAAAGAGAATTTACGAATACTGAAATGATTTAGTTTGTTTTCAGTTCTTTTTTGACGCGTGCAAGTGTAAGAATCGGCAAATTTGCAAAATATTTACTTTTGTAATTATTTCCTTGTTTCACCAGACCGACGCATGAACAAAGTGCTCAGGCCCATCGCAATGTTAATTTAACGCGCGGAGGAAGAATGCTCAGTGTGCATACAAGTGGATCTCAAACTGTGCTTTCAAAAGTGTTTAGTTTCTCGTGGACAGCCTTTAAGCATATTTACTTAAGCCTTTCCGTATTCGCTTAGGCGGGGATGGCTAGAGAACCGACCTTGCATTAAGAAAACTGCTAAGTACAATATTGTCTGTAAAACCAGTGCTTGCGCGTAGACGACCACCTCAGTAAATACATGTTCAAAGAACACGGCATTTTTCTCCAGGAATGATTAAGACGATTATCTACATCCATTGCTTTTTTTACATTACCCTTTCGGCTTTCCTGCACAGTTTCCTTAAGGATAAGGAGATCGCAGTCTTGAAAGGGCCCGCTGCAATCCTTCCTTATGACCAGACCTAAACTTGAGGCTTTTAAAAGTGGTTTACTAGAGACTCCCCTTAAGGCGATCCAGATTCGATTACACACGGGGTCACACCATATTTTCGCATGGGGAATATGGCGGACGTTGCCACATGTCAGCGGGTTTTCTCGGGGCTGTTCATTACCCCTCTCCCGCTTTCATTCCGTCGATGCTCCGCGTACATCCCAGTTCATTGTGGGCACCAAGCCTAAGTTGTTAAACGTTATCCATCTCTCCCAACTCACTTATATGTATTCGTGACTTGAAGCAGTAAAACATAGCCGTAGAAGTTATTTTAAATATTCAAAAACTTTTTCCACCCACCTTTACGGGAAAAGAATTGGTAACAGGGCGTGATATATAAATAAATGCTAAACATGATAATAAAAGCCTGCGTGTTTTGATGTCAATATAGAAAAAAAAACTGAAACAGGGCACGCTTACACCATGAGTTTTGCAAACTTTCTGAGTACAATTTTGCTACAATGCTGTTTTCCTTTAGTCTTCTATCCTGCTCTGCAACAGAGAATACGAAATTCCGGCATCAGATATAGCTCGTTATATATTCATTCACCGTGGCATATCATTTGCTCACAAAGTTGGGAAAAACTGTAACTAAGGATTGGCCACCTATTTTTTTTTTAATATTGGTTTTTAAAACTTGCATACTTCGAATTTCAGGCACTGAGAAAATCAGCAGAAAAGTGACAAAATAATCGTTATGTGAACTGGTTTCACGGTAGCAGCAACCGAACTTCAGTGCCGGCAACATAACACGTTAGTTTATCGCAATTCTGTTTGTTCAGGAACAATCCAAACATCACTGAAGCTGTTATTTTGAAGGAACTATCTGTTTTGTAGGAGGAACAGAACGCAGATACTGTCACATATATGACCACAACGTACAGTTCTGTCTACGGTAACAGTATTTAGACGATACCAGCGAGCAATTTGCCTGCTGGCTCTATATTAATAGCCTACATGGGTTATGAGTACAAATATTCGATCCCTACATACATATTTTTTTATCAGAGTGTTTATTGTTAATTATTTCCCCACTCCCTGTTGATAGTTCCAACAAATTTTTTTGCAATTATTACTCTTTTTTTTTGTAAATTAAGTAACTTTTATTGGTTGTTTTTTGGGAGATGGTGGATGGTGAAGAAGGTTGACAGACATGGTGGCTATGGTATATGGACGTTGTGTAGAATAGCGTTATGGGAAAAGAGAGATGATAAACGATAAGGACGTTATTCCAATCGAGTAAGAGAGAGGGTATTCCACGTTTATATAGCTCTTTTATACGGCATGCATCATGAAGTCTATGCAAGGTATCTCCACACTTTTTCAAACCTTTGGAAAATCACTGTATGTATGACGTGTTTGATTGTTTTGTAATTATGCCATGCAACAAGCATATAATACTTTTGCTAACATATATGTATCTTATTAATGGTTAAATTTAACTTCTACTTATATTTTACTAACAAGTTATAATATTTCATTAATAATTCACATGAATAATAAAAAGAGAAGGAAGGTGTGCTGTCAATGACTAGTAAGAAATAGCTCCCTTGAAAAATATAATTAAACTGAGTGCACACAAATGTGGTGCGTTGTCCATTTGGTGTAATTTTTAATACTTATTTACGCTTTGTTTGTACGAGACAGATGAATAGCCTGAAAGTAGAACTTTAGTAGGATTCCAGAAAAGTTCGATAGTAGCCATGAATTGACTTCGGAGGAGTAACGTGTAAATCAAAACTTTTCTAGGTTTAAGCATGGTCCAAATTTCTAAGTTGAAATACTGAAGTTATATATGAACTGGTGCATCTACATGGGTAGGGATTGCAATGCAGGGCCACTGTGTCACAAGGGCTCTAAAATTAATAAAAAAAGATTTTCTTCAAAAGCGTACGAAATATTTGACATTCTGATCTCAGTGATGGCTGGAAAGTGCGGTAACATGCTGAAGGGTGGAGAAATGCGGAACGAAGAAATTGGAGACGATGTCTGAAAGAAACACAAGTTTACCGGAAATAAACAACTCGAACATGAGCTATTATAGGTTTTATAGAGGAAAAGAAAAAAAATGTGAATGTTTGGTGACAAATAAATTCATCTATGGTTTTTTACATAATGAAAAATGGAAGAAAGAGAAAGGCCAGAGATGACGCAGAAATGACAACGCACCTTGCAAGAATGACGCGTTTGTAACGGCTCTTATGTTTGTTTCCGTACGGTATATTTTGTGCAAATAGCTATGACTGTTGTTATTTTAACTTTTGTAGTCAATTACGGTAACGATCTACGACTTCTATACTGGGGCTTATGTTTAATAAAGGAGCAAATCTAACATAATACTATCGTTGATAAACGAATACACAATAAACTCACTCCAAATTTTTTTTTTCTGAACGATTTTAATTTACACGACGTTCATCAAAACTTTATTTTTCGAAGTTCAGGGAAAGCTTCTTTGGTCATAATAAGAAGTTGCCAGACCATTAATTCACATGTTTACCCCGTTTATTTAAAATACTTTTGTTACAAACTTTTATTGCTGGGGTTTGAAAAAAAGCATTTATAATTGGGTTATAAATATTTCCGTAGTTTTATTTCAAAATTTTATTTAATATTAATTTATTTCTTGTTGCTACAGAGTATTTGCTTATACCATTTACGGAATTATGATGGACAGGGTTTTAAAATTGAAAAGTCTTCGCAACACTGATGAAGTCTAGTCTAATTTTACTTACATAGAAATTGAATCTAAACCCGCCTATAAACATGACATGAGATAGGAGCCTACATTTACACTGTCTGACGTTATCAGGTTGCAACTTTACTGGTTAAAGTTAATGTAAGGCTCGTCGAACTTCTCTAGGACGTTACAGAAACTCACAAAATCAGGAAATGTTTAGTTTGTGATGTATAAATATACGGTTTAATTTATTAGAGTGTAATTTTTCTACTTATCTATTAATTATTCTGTGGATCAGGAACTCTAACTTCTACTCTATTCATGGTAATATCCATTCAATTCAATTTGTTCTAATATTTTAATACGTGAAACTAAGATTATTTTTGATTATGTAGGAGTTAGAAACCCTCCGCATTCCCTTGCCCTGGTTAACCACAGAAGTGTTGCGTGAATAAAATCGAGATACTGAGGGAATATCTATCTGCAAATTTCCCCACCAGACCATTTGTTGTTTCTTCATCGGCTTCTTTCCTTCGCAGTTAAGTTTTGCAAACTACCGGTAATGTTATGTAATAAATAAATAACATTAAGAGAATAATGAGAACAGATGACTTAAAATATGCCCATTTTGATTAGAAAGAAATAAAGCACAGAGAATTATGTACCTCAATAAAAGCAGTATAAAATAAGAAAAATGATGTTTTTTACTCTCGTAAGTAAAGCTCGGGCTATACGGAAGTATTAGGCAAACGAGTGTTCCAGTCGGTAAAGACCACTTATCTTTAAAGTGAAACTATTACAGCATATACTACCATTTAGCCCATTCACAGTTTATTCACACTTCTTTGAATCAAACCTTTGGAAAATCACCCCATTTATGACGTGTTTGGTTGTTTCCTAAATATACATTGTATTACAAGAGTTTTATACTTCTGTTAATAAAAAGTATCTTATTTTGTGTTATATTGAACTTTTACTAATATTTTATATATAAAATATAATATTTCATTTGTCATTTATATGAGTAAAAACAGGGAGAAAATAGCCGTGTTCGTAACGCCTAGTAGGAAATAGTTCTCACTCATACAAAATATTATTAAACTGAGTGCGCATAAATTCGATGCGTTGAACATTTGGTGTATTTTCTAGACATTGTTAAGGTCTCTGTTTGCATGAGGTGGAGGAATATCCTGAAAGTAGAACTTGAACAGGGCTTCAGAAAAGGTGGAAGTTACCCTGAATGGATTATAATCGATAAGTTTAGTGAACTGACTAGATCCCCGAATTTAGGCAACCTCGCATCACGGCGTCCACGAAATTATTTACTACGCAGATGTAAGTGAAAGGCAAAATTAATTGGAATAGAATTTCGCCAGGATTAATCATTTTAGCAATGGAATACGTATATTTTCATTGCGAAATAACGCATGTTTATCAATGTATGAATAATTGAATGGTAGTAGGTTTTTACCGCCTCACGCGGGTCCTGAGAGGTTGCAGGAAATGGCACAGCCGGTATGCAATATTTACCCCTGCGCCTTTACTACCTCGCCGCACGCTTTGCTCAAAAGTAAGGCAGGCTGCCTACCATCTCAAGGGACCGCCACGCTGAAATATTAAGAGGAGAGGTACGGGTGGCTTGTAGGGCGTTCCGCTACTATCATGATACCTCGAGGGGGTTAGGAAGGGAGCGAGGTGGGGTAAGAAAGGGCGAGGTAAGTTACTGCGCCACGCCTGGGAGACGTGCACACCACTTACGAGTCCTATGTACCTGGAGCGGTTCTCGCCATTAGCGATAAGGGCGACACCGACCCGGGGTCGCGGTGGTGTAGTGGCTAGACTACTCTACTCCCATATGGGCGAACCTGGTTCGATGCCCGGAGGGGTCGCTTCTGGATTTTCGCATGTGGGAATCGTGCCGGACGATCCCGTTAGTCGGCGGGTTTTCTCGGGGATATCCCGTTTACCTCGCTCTTTCATTCCGGCGATGCTCCCTACTCTCCTCGCTTCACCCTCATCGGCTCTCAAGACCTCGCTGTTAAGATTCACAAAATCACCTCACTCACTTACTCACCTACCGGCCCGGCGCATCTGCACACAAGGCACTGAACTGGCGTGCGCAGTGTTCCTGTTCTACTGCCAGAACCATACAACTTTAAGTGGTGACCATATTTTACTGTTTTAAATTCTGTATAAAAGTTCGTAACATAACCATATACTAGTTTTGAGTATTTCTGAACAGTACACTTTGCGATAAGGCAGTGTGAAGATGCAATTTATAGCTACGTGGAGAGCCTGGAAGTAGTGTTCGTAATGCACGCGGTGTATTGAAAGTAGTACACATTTATATCTCGTCTCAGATGTATTTTCAGTGCATACAACACAGGTAAAGTAGTTTCATTACAAAATTTGTACTTCAAACAGTCTGCAACGCAGTTCAAGATTTAAGACGATAATCCTTTTAACCAGAGAAACGGCCACACCAGAAAAATTGCGCCACTCTGGCCAGTGATATGTCGTAACACTACCGTTCACCAGCTCACCAGTTGACGCCTGGTATCTTACTCGCCAGCTGGAAGCCCAGCCAAAAGGAAATCTTTCCACAGCAGGCAGCAGCCAATCTGGCTCGAGGCCCTTTACAGAGGCTCACGCAACGAATCAGCGAATGGGCACTGCCCTATCAAAGGAACTACCACGCAATTACATTTCTGTATACTTCTGTTCTCTAAGTTAACTCAAGCTGCTCCAGAAACAATAGTTTGATCGTCGTTATCTGAGCACATTTGTACCAACATTCCAACTGACTGCATATATTCTAAAGTAAACACTGACTAGCACATATAAGTTGTGATGGCAAAAAGTAAAGTAAAGTAGTTCCATGCCCCAATGTTAAATTATAAGTGTTTTTAAATTAGTGTCTGGAACTGAAGTGATTTATTGACCCAGTACACACACCATTGTCTTCAGACTTTCTGTGCATTACTGTGAATTTAAAGCTAAACGTCTAACTCTTATCTACTTTCATATTTCATATTTGTATAACGTTTAACTGAATGTATAAGGCGTAAATCCACTGCTTGTGTCTTACTCGCCCAATTCTTTGATTTACTCTTGGAATATTGCGTATGTATATTAACACATTTTTAGCGCTAGGACACTGAAATAATTACTACATACCCGGCATAACTAAGTCGATAAAAACCTTTCAATATTATTTCATAAATTTCTTCCAGGCCCTCCAGAATAAATAAATAAATATAAATCACTTCCCAAACAACTAAATGTTTAATCACCACCAACATTTTCTAATCAACCATTTATTTTCCACCACAGATAACAGGAATTAGGTGAAAGGGGAATAATTATTCTTGTACAGGAAACCGTTAGCATAAAGTACTAGTAAATCCGGTATATAGTCCATTCTAGGTTACGTAAAACATTTCTGCAGCCCTGCTACAGTTATGCTTCCAGGATATTCCTATGCCTCATGCAAACAAAGCTGAACGTCGTAAAAAAAATTATACTAAAGGAGCAACGCACCACATTCATGTGTAATCACTGTAATAATGTTTTTCATAAGAACTATTTATTTCTAGACATAACGAACACACCTATTTTCTCTGTTTTATTCATATTAACTATAAATTAAATATTATAATTTATAGATAAAATATAAGTAAAAGTGGAATNATTTTCTCTGTTTTATTCATATTAACTATAAATTAAATATTATAATTTATAGATAAAATATAAGTAAAAGTGGAATCTTATATAATAACGTACTTCTGTGTTCACAGAAGTATAAAAGGCCTGTGATATGTAGCATATTTAGGAAAACCAAACACTTCATACATGTGGTGATTTTTCAAAGGTTTGTTTCAAAAAGAGTGAAGAAAACATGAATCGGCTATACTTCAAAATACCCTCATATCTAATCACGAGTGTCTGGTAACACCTACTTGCGGCAGCGTAACTCTTGTTCACGTGTCGCGTGCGGGCGATTCCGCTTGGCCAGGGGGAATAAATATCTTTGCCATCGATCATCGATCACGCCATCCCGCATCGATCAATCGATAGATCCGTCGCATGACGCGAGGTCAGTGCTTGGTAGCGGAGCCCCGCAATGACTTCCTGTGGGGCGCTGTATCGCGGTGGAGGCTGCGGTGCCCACTAGGTCGAACCTGACCTGGACTGTGTCAGAGTTAGACCCGCAGCTTATGCAAGCTAGCTCACGCTATCTCAGGCCCCCCTACACACGCAGTTCTGTCGAACGATTCGTCTGTCAGTCCAAACTGACCAGTTGTAATTGGGGCATATTTCTTGAAGTTACAAATTTGACGGGGCCACGGTGGCTGAGCGGTTAGACTGCTCGCCTCACAAGAAGGCGATCCGGGTTCAATCCCCGACCTGGTCATGGCCGGGTTTTCGCAAGTGGGAATCGTGTCCGATGACGCCGCTGGTCGACGGGTTTTCTCGGGGATCTCCCGTTTCCCCCACCCATACATTCCGGCGCTGATACATTCTCACCTCGTTTCACCCTCATTGGCTCTCAAGACTTTGTTGTTAAGCCACAAAAAACTCTCAAAACCTCTAAATAATACAAGTTTGACCAGTGACAAGCGAATAGTAGACAAGTGACATGTATAAATATTTTTGTTTTTCAAAATTACCAGCAGGAACATTTATGTACCTCAACCGTTTCGGCTATAGTCAGTCTCAGTTATGTTTGTGATTAGTTGAGAAGTATACAATGGCTCGGCTTAAAATAGAGGCACTTAAAAAACCTATAGCGTGCTACTCAGCCTGTATAGGGCTACCTGGGTCAACAGCTTTTCTGTCAAACAGTGACTTCTTGCTGTAGCGTGCCCTAAGATAGCTCCAATTAGTACTTATTTCANCTTTTCTGTCAAACAGTGACTTCTTGCTGTAGCGTGCCCTAAGATAGCTCCAATTAGTACTTATTTCAGGTTAAGCGAATATTTTTTGAAATGGAAGACATTTTGGAGTGGGTATAAGTAGTATGATAAAGTTACTTCTAGCTAAACGTATGTTAAATGGGAGCTTTACGAGTGTGCAGCTGTGCGGTTGGGGTGTGAAAA